>JASDQU010108051.1:56556-69963 GCA_032191745.1 Picea mariana
ATCTCTACTATCTAAGTCTATATAACTACTGAAATGATGCTAGAGGCTCTAACTAATCTAATCAATTAGATCCTTGATTGGTGGATGTTGTCTACTTAATTTCCTCTTGGGCCAACACAACCGAGTTATGATAGTATTTGACTGAGTCAAGTTTTCAAAATATAAATGAAATTTGGAGGGATCAAATCTACTCGGGGAGTTAACTATTGTATCCTAGTGTTGGCATTTTGATGGTCATCTTCATCATCGATGAGGACACGATCCATTAAATTTTTCATCCCTTACTAATTGATTGAGATGTGTTGGATATTGAATATGCTCAATAATGTAAGTATTGAACTCCCCTCTTGCTATATTGTCAAGATATTAATTCAAAATTTCTCAATCATTGTTGTAATATTAGTCTTTCTTCTTAACAAACCACATTACTCCATACAATGCAAATCACAAGATCAAGTAAATAATTCTTAAGATATTGGACATACATTATATTCATTTGCAATTAATCCAATCATACTCATTCAAATAAGCACATATCAATATCATCTAGTTTGGTCATTAAAAACAAGAGTGTCTATGAAAGGATTAGATATATGAGGCAAATGCATAAAAAATTACAAAAGGATGGACAACATATGGTGATATAAAGACCCATCACTTCTCACACAAAGGAAACTTCATTATAGGAAAGTACAAATGGGGGTGAGTCTCCTATTACAAGAAAACATTCTATATTCAAGAAGTTAGTGCTTAAACAAAAAGGGAAAACATGTAGAAAAAATATGAGTCTAGGTACTTGGGACTCTAATCCCTCTTATCTCTCAACTCCATTTATCTCTCAACTCCATTTTTATTAAGTAAAGATTGAGAAGAATATTATAGTCTTTTCTTTTTAGTTAATTAAATATTCAATTATAAATTCCAATTAGTCGATGAACAAGAGGTTCAAGAGGATTTGATGTCTAAAAAATGACTAATAAAGTTAACCTACTTAAGGCTTTTGCCTCACGACACCTTGGTCCCCATTGTCTTTTTGAATCACTATTAATTTTTAGGATTTATTATTTGTATTGAAGACTCTTTAGGCAGAACATGTAAGCCATCTTTAACTTAGTACCAATAAATACTATCATAAAAGTATTCAACATATCTCCCTTATTCCCATATCATTCACGAAAGTAGACAAATGTGAATTCATAAATCATAAATTTTCCACAATGGTCAAACCAAGACAAAGAGAACAAGACCATTTCACACATGGCAACAACATGTTATTTAAGCCAACTATAGGATTTACATAAAATCTAATGTTTCCTAATTCTTTAACACGTATTTCTACTTTGGAAACCAATTATAAATGCAATGAAATGAAATCCTAGAAGAACTATTCAATTTCCTTTGCAACAATAATCATTAACCATAAACAAAGTAAAACATAATTTTCATAAACCAACTCTACACAATAAATTATAACCTCGTTTCCCTACAACCATAACTTGTATGCTACAACATGAGGACCATTTTCAGCTATTTTACAATTAACATTAATTACAATATTCAAAAGAAGCAATGCAATTAACAAAGTCATAAACCATCCAATCATTCAAAAATAAATTATAACCTTGTTTCCCTACAATCATAACTTGTATGGTACAACATGAGGACCATTTTCAACTCTTTTACAATTAACATTAATTACAATATTCAAAAGAAGCAATGCAATTAACAAAGTCATAAACCAAATACCATATTACAATGTAATATGGTATTACCATATTACATTGTAATATGGTATTACCATATTACATTGTAATATGGTAAATCATCAAAACATGCTCCATATCTATAAGAAGCATTATGTATACCATTAATCATTCAACATGTAAAACATTATCATCAAATTCAAATGTAATAAGCCCACATCCATCAACACCATCCAATTTTTTTTTATGTAAATATCATATATATATATATATGAGAAAAAAATATGTATATGATATTAATCAACGTGGTTGTGGAATAAAACTATAGAAATTTTCCATATCAATGATTAAATTATTAAGTTTGGTTTACCAAGTCCAATAAAATATGGTACAATAAACAATATGATTCACAAATATCAAAATTAATAGCAATCACAATTTTACCACCTTCTCCAACTTCTTAATATAGGTTTTCTCGATGAAGGATGTTATGTATTCATCCATTAGGAATCCTTACTAACCATATCCAAATCTACAATTTCCTAAGGAGGTGAAACATAGATATTGTTATAGCAAGATTTGCCTCACCATTGCTATTTTACATAGAGGGCCTTTTTCCATTTCCCTATGTAGACCTATCATCCCTTTTTGATGAATCCAGAGCTAAAAATATACATTTTTCCACATATACGTTCCCTATCAGTTATATAAGATGCGTATACACTTGCTGCTCTACTGCAACTTGCATATATCGGGATTTGTGCCAGAAAATACAAAATGAGGTTGGGTTTCCATGTCACAACAAAAGATATCTGATCCTTGGCCTTCCATTTAATGGAAACGTTCTGACTCGGTTTTTCAGTTGCATTCTAAAGGCTATAAGAGCACAATTTCGAGCTATGGAAAAGAGGAGAAAACATTCAACTTTGAGAGCAAAGTTACTCTGGAGAAATTACTTCATATTGAGTCTGCATCCCTTTGTCCCTCAACTCTGAACACAGTGTTCAGCCCCCAAGCTCTTTCCCTATTGTTGAGAGGACCTCATTGCCTCTTTCCTATGAGCTTGCCTTTGGTGGAGGATTGAAGTGGTGGAGTGTATATCGGGATTTGGTATAACTGATAGGGAGTGTATATGTGGAAAAATGTATATTTTTAGCTTTGGATTCATAAAAAATGGATGATAAGTCTGCATAGGGAAATGGAAAAAGGCCCTCTGTGCAAGATAGCAATGGTGAGGCAAATCTTGCTATAACAGATATCCCGACATCCCAACCATTGTTAATATTTTGAGGAACAACTTGCATTTATGGATGAGGAGAATCAAATTCATGTGGAGGAGGATTAATGGAGGTTTACGTTCTTATGTTTCTATTCCATGACTACATGGAATATGAGAATTCATGCGCTTATAATTGACAACTAGATGCATGCATGTTATTTCCCAAACATAAATAACCAAAATTCAAAAAATTATCAAACTCTTAAAATGAATAGAAAACCTCATGTTCATGTTATGTCCATTTCCAAAGGTGCTACTCCTATTTTTGAGAAAATGTTCTAAATATATTAAAAAAACCAAATATTAAAGCTTGGATCCACTTACCAAGCATCTACTTTTTCACATAATATCAAAGCAACAACATTTATATTCACTAATTATTTTTCTTCAACTTTGAAATCTTTTAAAGTTCACATGGTTGGGAACATCTTATTCGAACACTAATTCAAAAATACCAAAAAACCAAACTATTCAACTCAACTTAATACCCAATCTTCAATTTTCAAATTACTAAAAAGAAAAGTATATTTTAATATTCATAATTCAACATAACAATGTTTAACACTAATTAAAAAAAATTCAAATGACTAAAAAGAAAAGTATATTTTAATATTCATAATTCGATATAACAATGTTAAACACTAATTCAAAACTACCAAAAAAAAACAACCAAACTATTCAACTCAACTTAAGACCTAACCTTCAATTTTCAAATGACTAAAAAATAAAAGTATATTTTAATATTCATAATTCGACATAACATTATCTCTTGAGGAATCACGTATGTAATTGATCAACATGCATAATAAGGTAACTACATGAGTAGTATAAAAAACTACATTCTAAAAAAATTACACTAAATGTATTACTATAAAAAAAACTACATTCTAAAAAAATTACAGTAAATGTATTACTTCAAGTTCATTGGTATTCATCCTTCATTATATTATTTTTTAAGTATCAAATCCACTAACAAATTTTAGTAGTTTATGTGTAACATCCTGTTTTGGCGTACTGAGTGAACTTATTCTTTGAGGACACTTGCTTGCAAGTGATCCGGATTATTATGCTAGTAAAACTTTTGATTTTGACTGTGAGGCGTTATGGGTTAATGACATGTTGCTTTACCGCTTTGACTTAGACAGGTGCTATTGACTCGGTTTTACTGAGTGTGCAGGGTTTTGGACCTTGAGGATGCAGAGGCATCGATGGAACCCCTTGGACTCCGGATTGAGTCAGGGAGTGTGCCTTTAGGGTTTGACTGTTTTACTGTGATATTAGTGCATCTGACTAGATGATATGATATGGATATGTTTTGACATGATTTGTTGATGATGCAGGCTGACTATAGCTTGCCGACCAGACTCACATATGGAGTAAAGGGGTCGCACATGAATACCAGAGATGTCGAGGGAGAGGTGTGGACAACAACCCTGCCACAACCTACTAGCACTCCCGCCGTGGCTTGAACTGTAGGTTAACGATTACCTAGTTCGAGAGGACCCACGATGTCGTGAGGGCAGACTGCGATAGTCTCTCACGATGATTCTAAGGGGCGCGCAATAAGGCGGGGGCCTTATTCCTTAGAAACCCTTAGTCTCCCACAAGTTCACCTGGCGGAGTGTTGACTCCAAGGGTTATTGATGTCTACCAAATCAGTCAAGAGGCGAGTGGCACCCTTGGAGCACGTGGTGCATCCTAAAGGGCACGTCGCGCAAGAAAAATTGAGAGTGGCAAGTGGCACCCTTGGAGCATGTAGTGCATCCTAAAGGGCACATCACATAAGGGAACATATGAGGCGAGTGGCACCCTAGGAGCACCTAGTGCGTCCTGAAGGGCACGTCGTGTTGTTGATGATATAGGGATGAACCTAGATGGCCCTAAGACAAATAACATGTTAAGAAAATTTAAAACAATTTTTCCCTAATTAAATGTCACCCAGTACAAAATCTATGTTCTAAGTCTAAAATTATGCTAGGGGTAAAATTTTGTCTACCTTTAAAAAATTAATAATAATAATAATAATAAAAATAACTAAATAAATAGATAAAATAAAATAAAATAATAAAATTTAAAATAAAAACAACTTAAATAACAATTATGATCTTCATAAAATTTTGTAACATGAAGGGAGTAAGAAATTAAATTATTCATAAGAAATAAAATATGTGGATATAAAATGTAAAGGGGGAATTAATTATTTTATCTTTTGATAATTTAAAAAGATACTAAATTAATGATAAAAGGGAAAAGGGGTTAAATTCCACACCTGTCTTTTTGAGTTCTAAGAAAAAGGGGAAAGAGGGAAAATAAAAAAATAGGAAACTAGGGAAAATAGGTAACATAAAAAAGAAAAAGGGGAACTTAAGGGAAAAAGCGGGAAGTCAACTTAGTAAAGAATCTACATTTAAGAGCTTTCTAATTTTAAACTGAATTAACAATTTCATAATAGGGAAATCATTTAAAACCTGTAAGGGAATTTAGGGACACCTAGGAGTGATTCTAGGAGTAACTCTAGGTGGGTGAGGGAAATAAAGATAATTACTTAATTAAAGAAATTAATTTATGGAGGAATGTAGGGGATGTGGGACACTTGTACGGAGAGGAATTTTAGGAATTTATTTTTAAAACTTTAATTAAATGAGATTTTAGGAAAGAAAGGAAGTGGGAAATTCTATATAATGAAGGAAGGAACAGGAGTAAGGGGATCTTCTGTTTGCATAACATTACGCTGCAGAAATATCGACTTGACTGATTTACTTGTGGGAGTTGGGATACCCAGCTCGGAGAGGAGTGGTAGCTCAGCCTTGCGAGGCGAGCTGGGAGCTAGACGAGATCTCTGGATAGTGTGCGTGGCCCCTTTGTGGATCGGGGGGTTAAGGGGGAAGAAGAGTACCCCTAGCATTGGCTGGGAGGTACCAGTGAAGTCTCGACGGTCGGCGAGCGAGAGTTGCACGGAGCGCGGGACGTCATTCGAAGCGGGCGACTAGGAAACGGTATGCTCTTTTATTTGCAGAGTAGAATGCATTAGGACTTATGCTTGGATCTGCATATTGATTTGTAAATGGATTGGATGTTTAGATTGATAGCAGACCCCTTTTCTTAGCCTAGCTGATTGTTTGGCTGATTGATTTCCCGTGGCTTTCATCCCCGCATGACTCAACAGCTCTGTGGTTTGACTGTGTCCCTTGCGATTTTTTGCCTTTCATCCCTAGCACGCCAGTCCTCGCCTGAGTAGTCGGCCAAGAGCCTGATCTACGGTCATCACCTTAGTGTTAAAAGACCTATGGATCTCAACACCCTGCTTTTTTGTGCGAGGATGGTGATGTGAAGGTGAAACTTTAGTTGTCTCCCTCTGTTGATGTCCTTGACAGATTGTTGACTTGCGCCTTCCAGTACGGCCTTTGCGTATGGATTATCTCGCTTCCTTGATGTTTATTTTTCTACGCCTTGACTAATAGAACCCCTGCGATCCTTTCGATGAGTTATCCTGATGACCCTGGCATTCTCTTACTGTTGTCAACATTTTTACATCGGTCTCCTGAAACGTAAAAAGTGCTTAACTCTGATCTGCGTTTGGCTCTTGTTGAATTGACTATTTTTTATCACTCTAGCGTTTGTATTTATATGAAAGATGTAAAATTTTAACTCGACATTTCATAGCCTTGGACAATTAAATCTGCGTTTTATTTGATGGTCAGTTGGGCTCGTTGTTTAAGGCACTCCATGGCAATATTACTCTCTGCGTTTTATATTATGACTGTGTTGACCTCTGCGTTGTTTTTGAAGCTCTGCATTTTTCTTTTAAATTGGTGTACTCCTTGCCGACATATGGCTCACGTTTCTCTTATATAAGGAAGTCGTTCCATCCCTAGATAATTTTCTTTGGCGATTTGCCACCTTAAGACCACAACCATAGCTTGAGTACCTGCTGAATTGGGCCTGTTAGTGTCTGCATTTCATTTGATTCCATTACGATTTACTCTTGCAGAGACCGCTCTTGCTGCTGGATAAGACTGCATTTTTGCCCAAGTTTTACCTGGTGATTATGCCCTTTTTGCTCGAACTGCGTTCTGCCTTCTTGGATCTATATCATTGCTTTTAACCTCCGTGGTATACCTGAGAATCTTTGCGTTTTGGCCAATCCTAGCACAGACCTCTGCCTTAATTTATCCCACGAATTTTCCCCTGTGCATTAATTTATCAATGCATTGATTCGTCTATGCAATCGACTATGTAGAACCACAATTCATACTCCCAGTTGGTGGTCAGTGGTGTACCCCGAATTCATTAGATGGTCTGTGATTTCATTTTCTGGCATTGGCGATTTCTGTAATGACAGTTGTAAATTTATTAAATGGAAAAGTGATCATGCTAATGACACGAGACAACAATTTATTTAATGACAATAATTAAATTTATTCTTTGGCAGTGAATTTTATACTCATCTATGTCGATGGTTGAATAGTAATGTTGACCACACTCTCCATGTATGGAAGCCAGCTGGTTCTGTCATGTATTCTGGGCAACGTTGATAACAGTGATACGAGGGATTTATGTTTCCTACATCCACGTGGCTGTAAGTGCATGATTTTATTGGCATCAAAGGTCTTGAAGGACAGTGCCTTCCTGTGGTGTGTAGCCGCATTTTAACTGTTGGAGCTTTTGCCATCTAGCATTCTGTTTTTCTAAAGGGATAATAGTGCGATTACCCAACCGCTGAGTTGTAAGGCCGTAGAGTGAACTTATGGTATCACCATGACTGGGACAGTGTAGTCGGAGGTTCGCGCCCAACAGTGGTATGGTTGACTCATCCTAACTTTATGCAACGAATTCCTGTAGCAGATGCACATGTATTTTAACCTCCACATCCTAAATTCCTATGCACTCGCTACCTTTTATTTAGTACATGTCATAAGTTTATTTAAGTGCATCCAAGCTTTTTCCACATCTTCCAGCGTTATTAAAATCATTGAAATATATTTCTGGAAAGGTCCTTTAACCCAAGCAACCATGGTACTCTGGTGAGGTCAAATAGTGAGAAACTGCCATGTTGTAATATGACCATGGCTATTATTTTATATGGATGTGAAGGTTGGATGAGGCCCTTAACATGCTATTAAATTGATCCTTGATTTTAGTGGTTATGTAATAGTATTGAAACCCTTATGCAATACCTAACGAAGTTTGATCCTCCTCTTATTTCTTAAAATTGGAATTGTAGTTTAGTAATTGAAGCCCCTTTTTATTGTTGATAAGACTTTAGTTTCCTTAATTCTTATTGGATGTGTAGTTGAAATTGAAGTTCCTTCATATGGTTCGATAAGTTGGATCTCCCTATCCCTTTCTATGAAATTGTAAGTTGACCTTGGGTTCTTTATTTTATTGTTGGGTGTTGCTTCAATTCCTTATATAAAGTCTTAAGCTAACATTTAGTCCTTATGGATATTGCTTATTTAAGGTAGATATTCTTAACTTCTGTAAATGGATTTAAATAAAGCATTTGACTTCTATTCAAATTATTATTAGGTTGACCTCCTCATGGTATCTTATTGGATATAAATTTGGTAATGAATTCTTATTGTACTGCTTAATTAAGACGAGTCATTTTCAAAGATAATTAGTTGCGCTGCATAAGAATGGTACTTGTTACTATAGCTTGATGAATTTGATAATTGATTCTTGACATGGTTGAACTTAACTTAGGAAGAGTTCTAAAAATGGGTGTAAATAGACCTCTACATATTACAAGAATTATATATATGTGTTTGTAGATTTTTAACTCGGTTTTTATTCTCTTACTCAATGGGACTTATTATCTGACGAATGGTGGATTAAGTAGATGGATTGTTCCTTGCACTGATGAAACAATGTTTAGTTATAATTGATGGAACTAGTATGGAATTTGGATTATGCTTGATTAATGGGATGTAGACACCTCCTTGTTCCTCAGAACAGTTGCCAACCCTGAGACCTTAAATGGTCAAAATCGATGGGAACCTGGGCTTGAGCATTGCTTATGTGTCCTGGAGGTCCTAACCATTGCAGGGTAGGACGGGCGGGTAGTTAGTCTTTTATTCTTGTCGGTTGAGCTCGTACATTGCTTCCAGGTGATTGATGTGCATTTTGTGTTGGGTCGTCATGTTGTTGTTCCGTGAGTTGCTTGCGCCTTGTTAATCATCGTATTGCGTTATCGAGTATAATGGCATTGTTACCTTCACACACACACACACANAAAAAAAAAAAAAAAAAAACAATTTCGCACCTGTTATTTGAGGCTTGTTGTCGTGACGAAACAGGTGGTTCATTACATTATGTTAGTGATTTGGGTGACTTTAATGCAATGCAAATTCAATTTTGTATACATGCAAATTGTATAACTCAACTTACAACCAATAACTAGATTTCAAACTATTCAACAAAATTGAATAGTGAAACAATCCATAGGACCAACTTGCTCATACTTGACTTCCAAAACATGAACAAACAATACCTTCAATATTGAGCTTTTTCAATACAAGGCAAAATTTATGAGAAATAATTTTAGGGACAAAACTAATAAACCATCTTGAAATTATGTAAGGTATTCGAGTGGATTTAATCAAGCAAAAATAACTTTGAAATTATGTAAGGTATTTGAGTGGATTTAATCAAACAAAAATAACTTAAAGCTTGACATGAAAACAACTAACTTTGTGAATTATGTTGCAACAAATTATTCAAATATCACAACAAGAGTATGACTTATGCATGTAATTAAAACAAAGGTGACATATTCAAGGTCAACTTCCAAACCCTTAACACAAATCATGGAAAGCTAATTCCTTTATGCTTTTAAGACAAATGGAGTAGGTAAACTATATTGCAAGAACAAACCAATGTCTTCCATAAACCCCTTTAAACCTTTACATACAAACTTTATTATCATCCCATTGGGATTGGACATTAAGAAAACAAAAGTGTGAACCACATTTTGACTTCTCTTATTTCATTACTATTTGTGAGAAATTTTTGTATACAAAAGTTTTGACATCGTGTGAAATTGGAATAGGCACAAGCACGAGGACACAACTTTTTTGCTTACCTCTACAATGTTGCTTTGCTAATGCTCAATTTTTTTTGGATGAGGAATGGTTTTAAACCAAATTCAAGATTAAATCTTATCAACTCTCATATAAGGCCCACACAAAACCATTTCCCACTACAAAAATCTCAAAGGGATAACCATCGAATACTTCAATCCCTAGTAATAATGTGTCTAGTAATCTTTCAAAGCATTCAACCATAAAATGTAGGGTTGATGGGGAAAAAAGTAGACAAAGCCAACAATGAGTGGGGAGAATACCTTCCAACCAAGTCTCAAAGATCCATCGAGTTACCTATCCAATTGTAACCCTCGGATCTAATTATGAGATTAAGACTAGAGGGAGCTTAAATCACCATGATATTAACAATCATTAAAATTTTCAAAAAGCTTAGAAAACTTCCCAAATTATAAAAACCATACAAAACTTAAATCATTAATATCAATCCATTCCATTTATCATAATGCAAAATTTAAATCGTTAATGACAATCACCAATCATAGATTTTATGTCTTACAAACACTAAAATGCAATATTCCATATACACATTACACTTAATATTATATAACTTTTCAATATTAATTAACCACATACTCCAAGCAATGTTATAAGGTTCACATTAAACTAATATCCAATTGGTTTAATAAATGTACAAATACCAAAACTATTTGACCTCATGCCATATAACTTAGATTTAAATCACATACTTACTATAAAATATTTCAAATTAATCCAACAATTACTCTAAATCACATATTTACATTAAAATATTTCAAATTAATTCAACAATTACACTTTTGAATATTAGTTAAACACATACTCCAAGGTGCACATTGAACTAATGGGGTACCCCATTAGCTTGATATCTATACAATCAACGAAATGATTTGACAAAATTGCTTTAAAGTTGATTTTTCCAAATGCATTTATATAATGAAAATGATAGACTCTTGAAACATATGCAATTTTTGCAAATAAAATTGTACCATATCACATTTGTATCATAAGTCACACATCATTTTATTATCAAGAAAGAAGCAAGTTCAATACAATAATCAATATTATCACAAATAGTTACACAAGATGTCATGAGCTCCAAAACTAGAAATAATGATAAATAAAAATTAACCATGCCACAAACATCATTCTCAACATAGTCGCCATTAACAACATAAATAAATAAAGAACATAACTGAATATTATAAATAATTCTATGTTGAATACACCGTGCTATCATTTTCATTAAGAATGAGGCCAACCAATGAACATTGGTATCAAATTGAAATGTGCCCAAAAATATCCATACCAAAAATTGCATTGCCCTTATATTATCTGAATCTCAAAAGACCAATTCAAATTGCATTGCCCTTATATTATTCATGAATATCAATATACCAATTTATCAATTTCTCATGGTTTTCCAAAGGGTTACCAAGAAAATTACAACTTTATAAAGAAGGTCATATCCAAGTGAATAATTAAATTGATTTAAAAACCATGTGGAAATATAACTAGTGGGATAAGGGGTGGTGGGCATGGGGAATCTTCAAGATATCAAAGGAAATCACATAGCATCATATGTCTGGGGACTGTGAAACATTTCAAATAACATCATCGAGGCCCATTCTTTGTGGAAAGGAGTATCCATTGCAAGAGAAGAAGGGGTTACTAGAATTTTGATATTAGGAGACTCTATGATGATGATATGAACACTGATTGATAGGTTGAAGATGGGGAACAATACTCTCAACACGCTCATCTCTAAAATTCTCAACATCCTCTTAGGTATTGAAGAAATTTTTCTCTTCCATATTAAGCGCGAGTTTAAATTTAAGGTGGATCACTGGGATAAATTAGCCTCTCATTCGAGTCCTGGTATCCACATCAAAAAATGGTGTTTAGTGGTTCCTCCCTATACATTAATTTGCAATGCATCTAGCACATTCAATGATTCATGACAAGTGGAGGCAGTCAGAGTCGTGTGGCAGTGCAAAAGGATTTCTCACACACATGGAGGATAGTGGAGAAAGATGAGGTAAATCAATGTGGAGTGTGTGAAGCGGGCTTCAAATGTGGGAAGCATTTGGTCATGGGTTTCCTCGACGATTTGGGATTCATTGTGATAGCGAATTTGTGGTGTGTTCCAATAGAGGGTTTGTTGGTTCAGATTTAGAATTCTATGTGTGGTCATCATCGTTTTCAGGTGGTAGTGCAATAAGACTCCTCTCCCTCGATGATGGTTTCTCTCATGACTCTGACCAAACCACTCCTAGTCTCCCGGTTTCTAATTTCTGCAACTGTTTCTAAAGGATTCTTCTTTGCTTCCATTTTACATCTTCATAGTGGTGTTTTCTTCTTCCTATTCATTTTCTTCAAAGTTGGGATTGGGGATATACTCTTTGGGGTTGTGTGGTTTGGGGTTCCTAGTTGTGGTTTGTTGCGTATTCTATACTGCGTAGGTATGGATTTCAATTAGGCTGAAGTAAAGAAAATACTTCGCCGACATGAAGAGATAACGCAAGCAAAAAACAGCACTCTCGGGCACATTTATATGAAGATTGCGGACTTGGAGCAAGTCAATGTCGTCAACACAACAAATATCATGAATCTCCTCTCAATTTAAATGTAGAGAATTGATGCTTTGGAGGTCAAATGTCAGTATCTTTGGTCTTTCGTTATACCACAATGCTCAATCTCTCCCTTAATTAACCATGATACAATGGATTCTCATCATGGAGGGAATATCGAAAAAGAGATCGAGGGTCAAGATCTGGTTCTTATGGATGTTGAAGAAGGATTCCTTCAACTAGTTGGAGGGCAAGAAGTCCAAGATAGTGAGTCTTATAGATAGTAAATGTTTTTCAAAGTAATTCTGTTGTTGGGCTAGTTTGTAAAGGAAATAACTTGTTGAATTGTATGGAATATTTTCCTAGAGAAGGCTCTAGATTTTTCATTTGTTAATGTAGGAAAATACTCAATCTAAGAACCAAGTTTTGTATCTTTGTAAGACTTTGTTGTTTGCTTTGGCACAACCTTTATAAATTAAAATACAAATTTCGATTTCATATAAACATTAAATTTTGTTTAAGAGGAATGCATTTTTAGGAGCATTGTTATTATTGTTATGGTCAAATATTTAATCAAAAGCAATGAATTGAATCAATAACTTTATACAAGTGCAATGCCTAAACAATTTCTTAATTTTTCTTTCATAGCTTGAAAATCAAGATAAGGAACATTGAGGATATTAAACATATAACAAAAATATCAAACAATTAAACATAACAATATCGTTTTTTACAACAATCAATTTGCACTTGTGGATAATGAAATTTTTATA
>JASDQU010108051.1:71031-81820 GCA_032191745.1 Picea mariana
GCCTCACCATTGCTATCTTACATATAGGGCCTTTTTCCATTTCCCTATGCAGACTTATCATCCCTTTTTGATGAATCCAGAACTAAAAATATACATTTTTCCACATATACGCTCCCTATCAGTTATACAAGATGCGTATACGCTTGCTGCTCTACTACAACTTGCGTATATCGGGATTTGTGCCAGAAAATACAAAATGAAGTCGGGTTTCCATTTCACGACAGAAGATATCTGATCCTTGGTCTTTCATACACTGGAAACGTTCCGACTCGGTCTTTCAGTTGCATTCTGAAGGCTATAAGAGCACAATTTCGAGCTATGGAAAAGAGGAGAAAGCATTCAACTTTGAGAGCAAAGTTACTCTGGAGAAATTACTTCATATTGAGTTTGCATCCCTTTGTCTCTCAAGTCTGAACACAGTGTTCAACCCCCAATCTCTTTCCCTATTGTTGAGAGGACCTCATTGCCTCTTTCCCATGAGCTTGCCTTTGGTGGAGGATTGAAGTGGTGGAGTGTATATCGGGATTTTGTATAACTGAAAGGGAGCGTATATGTGGAAAAATGTATATTTTTAGCTCTGGATTCATCAAAAAGGGATGGTAAGTCTGCATAGGGAAATGGAAAAAGGCCCTCTGTGCAAGATAGCAATGGTGAGGCAAATCTTGCTATAACAGATATCCCGACATCCCAACCATTGTTAATATTTTGAGGAACACCATGCATTGAATCAAATTCATGTGGAGGAGGATTAATGGAGGTTTAGGTTCTTATGTTTCTATTCCATGACTACATGGAATATGAGAATTCATGCGCTTATAATTGACAACTAGATGCATGCATGTTATTTCCCAAACATAAATAACCAAAATTCAAAAAATTATCAAACTCTTGAAATGAATAGAAAACCTCATGTTCATGTTATGTCCATTTCCAAAGGTGCTACTCTTATTTTTCAGAAAATGTTCTAAATATATAAAGAAAACCAAATATTAAAACTTGGATCCACTTACCAAGCATCTACTTTTTCACATAATATCAAAGAAACAACATTTACATTCACTAATTATTTTTCTTCAACTTTGAAATCTTTTAAAGTTCACATGGTTGGAAACATCTTATTCGAACACTAATTCAAAAATACCAAAAAACCAAACTATTCAACTCAACTTAAGACCCAATCTTCAATTTTCAAATGACTAAAAAGAAAAGTATATTTTAATATTTATAATTCAACATAACAATGTTAACACTAATGAAAAAAATTTCAAATGACTAAAAAGAAAAGTATATTTTAATATTCATAATTCGATATAACAATATTTAACACTAATTCAAAACTAAAAAAAAAACCAAACTATTCAACTCAACTTAAAACCTAACTTTCAATTTTCAAATGACTAAAAAAATAAAATAAAAATATATTTTAATATTCATAATTCGATATAACAATGTTGAACCTTATTATCTAAGACCTAACCTTCAATTTTCAAATGACTAAAAAAATAAAATAAAAGTATATTTTAATATTCATAATTCGATATAACAATGTTGAACCTTATTATCTCTTGAGAAATCACGTATGTAATTGATCAACATGCAACATGCATAATAAGGTAACTACATGAGTAGTATAAAAAACTACATTCTAAAAAAATTACACTAAATGTATTACTTCTAGATCATTGGTATAAAAAATTACATTCTAAAAAAATTAGACTAAGTGTATTACTTCAAGGTCATTGGTATTGATCCTTCATTATATTATTTTTTAAGTATCAAATCCACTAACAAATTTTAGTAGTTTATGTTAGTGATTTGGGTGACTTTAATGCAATACAAATTCAATTTTGTATACATGCAAACTGTAGAACTCAACTTACAACCAATAACTAGATTTCAAACTATTCAACAAAATTGAATAGTGAAACAATCCATAGGACCAACTTGCTCATACTTGACTTCCAAAACATGAACAAACAGTACCTTCAATATTGAGCTTTTTCAATACAAGGCAAAATTTATGAGAAATAATTTTAGGGACAAAATTAATAAACCATCTTGAAATTATGTAAGGTATTTGAGTGGATTTAATCAAGCTAAAATAATTATGAAATTATGTAAGCTATTCGAGTGGATTTAATCAAGCAAAAATAACTTAAAGCTTGACATGAAAACAACTAACTTTGTGAATTATGTTGCAACAAATTATTCAAATATCACAACAAGAGTATGACTCATGCATGTAATTAAAACAAACGTGACATATTCAAGGTCAACATCAAAACCCTTAACACAAATCATGGAAAGCTAAAATATATTGCAAGAACAAAACCAATGTCTTCCATAAACCCTTTTAAACCTTTACATACAAACTTTATTTTCATCCCATTGGGATTGGACATTAAGAAAACAAAAGTGTGAACCACAATTTGATTTCTCTTATTTCATTACTATTTGTGAGAAATTTTTGTATACAAAAGTTTTGACATCATATGAAATTGGAATAGGCACAAGCACAAGGACACGACTTTTTTGCTTATCTCTACAATGTTGCTTTGCTAATGCTCAATTTTTTTTGGATGAGGAATGGTTTTAAACCAACTTCAAGATTAAATCTTATCAACTCTTATATAAGGCCCACACAAAACCATTTCCCACCATAAAAATCTCAAAGGGATAACCATCGAATACTTCAATCCCTAGTAATAATGCGTCTAGTAATCTTTCAAAGCATTCAACCATAAAATGTAGGGTTGATGGGAAAAAAGTAGACAAAGCCAACAATGAGTGGGGAGAATACCTTCCAACCAAGTTTCAAAGATCCATCGAATTACTTATCCAATTGTAACCCTCAGATCTAATTATGAGATTAAGACTAGAGAGTGCTTAAATCACCATGATATTAACAATCATTAAAATTTTCAAAAAACTTAGAAAATTTTCCAAATTATAAAAACCATACAAAACTTAAATCATTATTATCAATCCATTCCATTTATCATAATGCAAAATTTAAATCGTTAATGACAATCCATCAGTCATAGATTTTCTGTCTTACAAACACTAAGATGCAATATTACATATACACATTACACTTAATATTATATAACTTTTCAATATTAATTAACCACATACTCCAAAAAAATGTTATAAAGTTCACATTAAACTAATATCCAATTAGTTTGATAAATGTACAAATACCAAAACTATTTGACCTCATTTCATATAACTTAGGTTTAAATCACATATTATAAAATATTTCAAATTAATCCAACAATTACCCTAAATCACATATTTACATTAAAATATTTCAAATTAATTCAACAATTACACTTTTGAATATTAGTTAAATACATATTCCAAGGTGCACATTGAACTAATGGGGTACACCATTAGCACATATTTACATTAAAATATTTCAAATTAATTCAACAATTACACTTTTGAATATTAGTTAAACACATATTCCAAGGTGCACATTGAACTAATGGGGTACCCCATTAGCTTGATATTTATACAATCAACGAAATGATTTGACAAAATTGCTTTAAAGTTGATTTTTCCAAATGCATTTATATAATGAAAATGATAGACTCTTGAAACAAATGCAATTTTTGCAAATAAAATTGTACCATATCACATTTGTACCATAAGTCACACGTCATTTTATTATCAAGAAAGAAGCAAGTTCAATACAATAATCAATATTACCACAAATGGTTACACAAGATGTCATGAGCTCCAAAACTAGAAATAATGGTAAACAAAAAATGGTAAACAAAAAATAACCATGCCACAAACATCATTCTCAACATAGTCGCCATTAACAACATAAATAAAGAACATAACTGAATATTATAAATAATTCTATGTTGAATACACCGTGCTATCATTTTCATTAAGGCCAACCAATGAACATTAAAGTATCAAATTCAAATGTGCCCAAAAATATCCATACCAAAAAAATTGCATTGCCCTTATATTATCCATGAATCTCAAAAGACCAATTCAAATTGCATTGCCCTTATATTATTCATGAATATCAAAATACCAATTCATCAATTTCTCATGGTTTTCCAAAGGGTCTAAAAGTTACCAAGAAAATTACAATTTTATAGAGAAAGTCATAACCAAGTGAATAAATAAATTGATTTAAAAACCATGTGGAAATATAACTAATGGGATAAGGGGTGGTGGGCATGGGGAATCTTTAAGATATCAGAGGAAATCACATAGCATCATATGTCTGGGGACTATGAAACATTTCAAATAACATCATTGAGGCCCATTCCTTGTGAAAAGGAGTATCCATTGCAAGAGAAGAAGGGGTTACTAGAATTTTAATATTAGGAAACTTGATGATGGTGATATGAACAATGATTGATAGGTTGAAGATGGGGAACAATACTCTCAACACGCTCATCTCCAAAATTCTCAACATCCTCTTAAGTCTTGAAGAAATTTTTCTCTTCCATATTAAGCGCAAGTTTAAATCTAAGGTGGATCACTGGGATAAATTAACCTCTCATTCGAGTCCTGGTATCTACATCAAAAAATGGTGTTTAGGGGTTCCTCCCTATACATTAATTTGCAATGCATCTAGCACATTCAATGATTCATGACAAGTGGAGGCAGTCAGAGCCGTGTGGTAGTGCCGAAGGATTTCTCACACACATGGATGATAGTGGAGAAGATGAGGTAAATCAATGTGGAGTGTGTGAAGCGAGCTTCAAATGTGGGAAGCATTTGGTCATGGGTTTCCTCGACAATTTGGGATTCATTGTGGTAGCAAATTTGTGGTGTGTTCCAATAGAGGGTTTGTTGGTTCGGATTTAGAATTCTATGTGTGGTCATCATCGTTTTCGGGTGGTAGTGCAATAAGACTCCTCTCCCTCGATGATGGTTTCTCTCACGACTCTGACCAAACCACTCCTAGTCTCCCAGTTTCCAATTTCTGCAACTGTTTCTAAAGGATTCTTCTTTGCTTCCATTTTACATCTTCACAGTGGTGTTTTCTTCTTCCTATTCATTTTCTTCAAAGTTGGGATTAGGGATATACTCTTTGGGGTTGTGTGGTTTGGGGTTCCTGGTTGTGGTTTGTTGCGTATTCTATACTGGGTAGGTATGGATTCCAATTAGGTTGAAGTAAAGAAAATACTTCGCTGACACGAAGAGATAACGCAAGCAAAAAACAATGCTCTCGGGCACATTTATATGAAGATTGCAGACTTGGAGCAAGTCAATGTCGTCAATACAAAAAATATCATGAATCTCCTCTCAATTTAAATGTAGAGAATTGATGCTTTGGAGGTCAAATGTCAGTATCTTTGGTCTTTCGTTATACCACAATGCTCAATATCTCCCTCAATTAACCATGATACAATGGATTCTAATCATGGAGGGAATATCGAAGAAGAGATCGAGGGTCAAGATTTGGTTCTTATGGATGTTGAAGAAGGATTCCTTCAACTAGTTGGAGGGCAAGAAGTCCAGGATAGTGAGTCTTATAGATAGTAAATGTTTTTCAAAGTAATTATGTTGTTGGGCTAGTTTGTAAAGGAAATAACTTGTTGAATTGTATGGAATATTTTCCTAGAGAAGACTCTAGATTTTGCATTTGTTAATGTAGGAAAATACTCAATCTAAGAACCAAGTTTTGTATCTTTGTAAGACTTTGTTGTTTGCTTCAGCATTTATAAATTAAAATACAAATTTCGATTTCATATATAAATTAAATTTTGTTTAAGAGGAATGCATTTTTAGGAGCATTGTTATTATTGTTATGGTCAAATAATTAATCAAAAGCAATGAATTGAATCAATAACTTTATACAAGTGCAATGCCTAAACAATTTCTTAATTTTTCTTTCATAGCTTGAAAATCAAGATAAGGAACATTGAAGATATTAAACATATGAATGCAATTAATATTGTACTTTTTGTAATCATCACATTCTAATTTTTTCATATATATATATTTTAAATTTCAATATTTTATTTCACAACTTAAAAACACAAGATAACAAATAATAAAAATATCAAACAATTAAACATAACAATATCATTTTTTGCAACAATCAATTTGCACTTGTGGATAATGAAATTTTTAAAGATTCTAAACCTTTTTTTTCCTTTCAATTTACTATAATTAAAAAGATAATAAAATTATATACCATTAAATAAAATCAATTAATGAAAAAATAAAATATTATATATATATATATATATATATATATATATATATATATATTAATTAATTAATTAATCATTACTACAAACATTTAACTCCATATGATTTTATTTATAAATAATATGTAAAACAATTATATAGAGTATTTCTTTAATATTCTCAATAATAACATATATAATTTTAAAAATCCCAACATTTTAATATATACAAATGACATTCTATTATAAATGTCTTCTGATATGTTTGTAAAAATCCTAATCTTCCATATCCTAAATATATACAAAAGTGCATTCTAATATACATATTTTATAATATCTTTGTAAAAATCCTAATCCTCCATATCATGAATGCATACTAATGTAAATGTCTTATGATATTTTTATATACAAATGCATAATAATGTGCATGCTTTATGATATTTTTGTACTTCATAAACATTAATTTCATAACATTTTTGTGGTTCAAAGTTGATCAATATAGTTCCATGTCTTTGGTTCAAAAAGGTCTTCAACCATCGTATTTAGCTACAAATAAAAAAAGAAAATATCATTTGATTTGATGGAAGGGTAAGGAAATTTATAATAAAAAAATTCATTATGCAGAAATTAAATGTATGTTTATTTAATAAAAATAACTTACCTGACGTTGTAGTTTATTATGTTCTTCCATTAGCTGCAATGCCTGTTAACATTCGTCCATGGTATCAAATTTCTCTCAACATTTCTATATATAATTCAATATAAAATTGTACACTCTACATTGTATAGAGACTTTACCTTTCTTTGTATTTCATCCATTTGTTTTTGAATTATTTCACACTACATTAGAAAACATCAAACATCACTATTTATCAATGATAAATATAACAGAATAATAAATAAAAGGTTATCAATGATAAATATAACAGAATAATAAATTGAGAAAAAAATGATTTTTTATAATAAAACATTAATAAAATTTTAATAATAAAGCTACAAATAATTATTAATTATATGTTCCTTACAGATACCTTTCTTAAGCGAATTTGTTTTAATCCTGATGTAAGTTTCTCTCGTAAGTATTTTAAATCTTCCAAATTAAGGTCTTGGATATCATCGCCACTCATTTGCCTGGAAAAAATAATGGGAGAGAAATCAAGAAAATAATGCATGTGTATGTTTAAGGACTACGAATTTACTTTATAAAGTAAAACATTATGCATAATTAATAAAATCACAATTATCCTTACCTCTGCATACGTTTGAGACCTTCACATTTTCGTTTTAGCTCTTCAATCTCACTCTCATTGACCTGGGAAAAATGATCAAATTTAACATTAGCATTGAGTTTCCAAAAAATTACAATGTTAGAGGCCTTTTAAAAAATATAAAAGCTAATTTATGATATAATCTAGTGTTACATCTAATTTAGTAACATACCCATATACATATAAGATTATCCAACTTTTAAAATTAACATCAACCTAAAACCATTTATTGTTGTTATGGTTGTTATCTTTATACACTCTTTCATTTTATATTTACAATAGTTGTAGAACCCAAATTAGTATGTAGAAATCATATTAATGTATATGGTTGGAACTATTTTTTTATACTTTGGAATATAGTATGTGGAAACTCAGTGGGCACTTCTTCTCATTTTTAAGATAGAATTAGGGCACTTGCTGGGAATTGAACTTGGGTAGGAAAGAAAACACCCCACAACACAAATCACTTGGACTAAACCCAATTGGCAGGGTTATTTATTATTCAATTGAGAAGTAATATGAAAAGTCAAGTGAGTAGGCACTGTTATCAAGAGTCCAAGAAATCTCTTCGAAGATGAATCCAAAGCTCATATATTATGTATTAATATGTGTATCATATTAATAAAATGTGTTTCACATTAATCTCCATTAGTGTGCATTTTGATAGGGCATTGTTTAGTTGTTCTACGAAATGGTTTTTTTCGCCGGAATCCGATGATATAAATTTACATGAATCACTATTTTTTGTTGTTCAAAATCCATTTTTGAATGCAGAAAAGGATTCAACATGCTGAAAAACCCTTGAGACACTTGGATTATACATAAATAATCACTCAAATATATGAATCTAACAATTTCTCACCGGATTTGGGGCAAATATCCCCGGAAAAATCCTTCATTCCACAGAACGTTTAGCCTACCGCTTTTGATAATGGTATCAAAGCACCTATAGTTCTATAGTTTTTATCGCATGAATTAAGTTATAGTAGTTATCCATAACATTTTGCTTTAACTCCACAATTCTTCTTTGTGTCTCTCTGCCATTGTCTCTTTGTAGGGCTCTCCCTCTAGTCGATTCCTTGTGTCCATCAATGGTAATGTATTTCTATCTCTTGCAACTTGCAAGCCTATGTTTCCTCAATCTCCCTCTCCCGGAAACCCTCTCTCGGACAATTTCTTCTCTGCACTCATTGCCTAGGCATGAACTTTGTCGAGGTCAGAGGGTCGAATCCTCATTTTGATTCTTCTTCATTGAATTTCCTTTTTCTTTTGTGAAAACACATTTGGTGCCCATTGTATCCAATTCCCCCCCCCAAAAAAAAATTGGAACAACCAATCTGCCAAAAACCCATTTATATTCAACCAAAATTTGCAATACTGAGGTCAAAAAAATTAGCAGAAAAAGGTGAACATTGAACCCGATACCAAAATCCAACCTGATATCAACCTTTTGAAATAGAATATTTAGGAGTCAAAGAATGCTCTGAATGCTATGTTTCTACCCATGTTAACCTTTCTTAGGTTACCAATGTGCATTATATTAAAAGATACCAAAATCCAACCTGATATCAACCTGTTGAAATATAATATTTGGGAGTCAAACAATGCTCTGAATGCTATGTTTCTACCCATGTTAAACTTTCTTTGGTTACCTGTGTGCATTATATTAAAAAACCAGTCTGCATTACATTAAAACACTAAAAATTCAACTAAGTACACTTGATTAGAAAGGATATCAATCAATAGAACACATATTGGATTTGAAAGGATCAAATATCCCTGTCAAAGTCCGATACCCTCAGGTGTATTCTTTCTTTTTGGCTCTGTAATAGGGTTTCTTAGGTTTTCCTCTCAGAGTGGCACAACGAAAGCATTCTAATTGTATTCTTTCTTTTTTGTAATAGGGTTTCTCAGGTTTTTCTCTCAGAGTGGCACAACAAAAGCTTTCTAATTGTATTCTTCCTTTTTGGCTCTGTAATAGGGTTTCTCAGGTTTTTCTCTCAGAGTGGCACAACAAAATCTTTCTAAAATCTGAGTAGTCAGCACATGATCTTATTCAATAAAAGGCTAAAGAATAAATTACTGGGTCGACCACACGACTCCATTTCTTCTACCCAAAGACCTGTTCCAAAGGGAGGACCTCGGGACGTGTTATTACATTCTTAGGGTCTAGGATTCAAACTGGAATGAGTTCTTGTTGAAAGAAATTGCTTGTTATAGTCATTGGGACATTTGGGTCGACAACCTAACCTTTGGCCCGATTTCAATTGTGACAAGAAAGAGCATTGTAGTGTATGCAATTTTGGCATTTCAGAGCTATTTTAGAACTATTTTATATGCGATATGTGACATGGGAATAGATGCAATCTTTCTGGGAATGGACATTATCATTCTGGTTCAAGATCAACTCAAGTTCATAATCAACAATAATTGTAACTTGCAAATAGTATTTTTGTAAGTTTACTTGTACTTTTTAAAAATTAAGTTGAATTACATTGTAAACGTGTGTATTTTCGGTAGAAGTTGACACTCTCCATTTGCTAAGTTTGAATTGTTGACTCTGATTTTTAAAGGGAAGAGTTGCAAGAAACCCTTTGAGGTCTAAGTCACTCTTTAAATGGATCGAATTGATGAATTATTAGTCACTGAATACTCTAATACTCTCCAATGTTGACAATACAATCACAATAGACATAACAACTCTCACCAATGTTCTAACCCATTTACAAGATTCATTGGACAAAATCGATTTTCTCTGGCTTGAATCACAACCCCAACAAGATAATATACAACAAAATAATCAACATTCTAAACTAGTCTTATTTCAGAGCAATTCTGTTTTTTAATTTGAGAATGATTCTAGTTAGCAAACATCACATGATCAAAACAATGATGCCACTTCATAAGCATATTCAAATGAATATGAAGTTTTCCATAAACAAGTTCTTCTTGCACTTTCCAAGCCCATCATCAGAACTTGGGAATAAATCATTAACAACAAGCACACAATACGTCTTGGATATGAAATGAAAGTGACCTCTCATATTCCAAACCAATCTAGTTCCAAAGTGTTGGATTCCTTCAAGACAATTCATCTTCACCTGCTCCAGTTCAAGATTGGATTCCTAAATGCAGAAATTGTCATCGAGTTGGCAACATGGAGGATCAATGATTTAATCTTCATCCTTGTGAGCATTGTGGAAAGCATAATCATCTTTCAGACACATATTCCAAATGTAAGAAACCTACACGAATAAATAATCACTATGGGTGGATGAATTCTTAGCAATGGTCATCAACATCCAAGAAGATATATCGGGTCATATCGAAGAATTCATTCTCAAGTATTGACAC
>JASDQU010108052.1:0-24865 GCA_032191745.1 Picea mariana
TTTTCTTCTAATTTAGAAATTTCTTCTTGTTCTTTGAGCATTCCCTTTAACTTCAATATGTGCCTTTGACTCCTCCTAAGAAACTTCTTAGTGTTATACGAAAGATAGTTATAGTGTGTATAAAAATGATCACTCCTATACATATATAAACCCTCTTCAATTTCCTTTTGAAGTTTTAATAGATTTCCTTCTATTCTTTTCATGGGATAAATACCATAAAAATTTACACAAACTATATCTACATATTATTCTTCACTTGTAGAGAAAAATTCATTATCATCATCATTGCATTCAAGGGTTTTAGAGTGTTCTTTACCTTCATTTGAAATATCCTCATGATCTTCCTTTTTGCCAATATCAACACGTACTTATTTTCCTTCATTTGAAATGTCTTCAAGATCTTCCTTTGTGCTATTATCACTTGATTCTTTATATTCACTTGAAATGTTTTCAAAATCACATTTAGAAATAATGCATTCAAGAGTTTTTGATGATTCTTTACCTTTGATGATCTTGATGGAGTGGTCTTCAATTTCTTCTTTCTCTTCCTTGCTTTGATATGTCTCCTCTAGATTTAGCCATAGATCTTTGGCATAAGTGCATTGTCCCATGATTTGATACCAATTGTTGGAAACACCTACCACACTTAGAGGGGGGGTGAATGAGTGTGGGCCTCTTTTTCCCAAAACTTCCCTCTTGCACAAAACTCATCAATTAGCATTCAACATTTATTCATGACTCATTGTTGTCATTTATAACCAGTTAGATGTAGGCACATATCAGCAACATATATCAGTAATATATCATCAACAATTCATCATCATAATGGACACAAAGAACACAAGATGTATGTACAATTTTCTTTTTATTACGGACTACAATCCTTGGGTTTATCAGCAACAACTGAATAGAGTACAACTCTACAAGAGCACCATCTCTATATGCAAGACTCAGCTTACATTCTCAGCACCAACTGAGATGAGGCAACAATCCTCAACAAATATCAATCTGTCAACAGGTACGCGACCTGTCAGTAGTGCATCCCGCGTGTGAACATGCCCTGGCTCACTACAACCCGCGTGTGAATGCGGCCAGTGTATAATGTAACAAGCGTATGGTCATGAGAAACTAGGGTTTTTCTTTGCTTTACATGCTTAGATCCTCTGCAACCTGCAATCACTTTCTCTTCTGTCTTCCACTGTCCAAACTGACCCATAGCCAGTCACAACACATCCAAGCTCTCAAATAGCTTGCTCATGCTCCACAATAAATCAATATGAATGTTATCTCAATCGTGTATAAATAACTAGTATACCATAGCAATCATGTCACTACTGAATCACAAGAGTGCTTCTCACTCCATCCATCAAATCAACCAAATTGAGCCACATCATAGAAGCCATACCAAGAATGCTCTAAGCATTCACAACATATCAAAAAATAGCATCTATCAAGACAATAATGTAACCATACCATTGTCTTAGTGATAGATCTAAGGCCATAGAATGCAGATTTGGAACTTGCCTCATCATCCATAAGCTTGGCACCAACTCAAACACAAATATCCATGAGGTTATTCAGTCCACACTCCCTGTACACAGTCAACCCGCGTGTACACTCACCCTATACACAGCCAGCCTGCGTGTACACGCACCCTATACACAGCCAGCCCGCGTGGGCATCAGAAAATAGGGTTTTCTGTGAATCTGATACTTTTGTTGTCAAGATCTCCGACATTGCCGAAACTTTGATGCGTCCATGAGATCCTCCTCTCACTTTCTTCCTCAGAATAGATCTTCAATCATGCTCAAGAGATCCACACCAATAAGATTCTCTCACAAGAATCTCTCCATCAATACTCCAAAAGATATTCACAAGAAGCTCTTCATTGATCCACAAGGATTCTCACCAAATGTACATTTTACAAGAGATCCTAGCTTTTTATTTATACTTTCATCTTCTAGGTCACTTAACCCATTTTTAGGTTACTTAACCCATTTCCATGAATAGAAAGTTCTCCAATACTTTATCATTCAAATATTCCTTCTTGATTTTGTCACTTTACTTTATCATTTAAATAATCCATCTTGATTTTGTCACTTTACTTTATCATTTAAATAATGATATCTTCTTTTCAAGCACTTTTACTTCTTTGACCTTTTGGGGCTTCAAGCCATCATATGGTGGTCCTCCAACTTCATAAGGCCATAACTCTCAAACCGTGAGGAGTTATGTGACATTCCACATACCATCGGAAATGGCATGTCAAGCACTATCCATATAGGATAGTTTCACCAACAACTTCATTGATCTTCATCTCATTATTCCACATGAAAACATGAGTCCTCCAGTCGTTCTTCTAGGATAACTCATTTCGTAAAGCATCTTCCCGTGAGGGCTTTCAACATAAGGGGACCACTTTGGAGTTCATCCATTTGTGCACCTTATCAACCATGATAAGACACTAATGATTCATCTTTGCATTGATTGGTTTCCACTTGGACATATATCATTCTCATCAAGGGCATCATATCAATCAATTACTTGACATCAATCAAACCAAATAATTTACATCAATGAAATATGATCCAACAATCTCCCAAACAATCAAACCATTGGCATCAATGACAACATGATTTAACAATAGGTTCGGCCTCATTGCATCAAGCATCAAGGCCACTTATGTTTTACGCATTGGATTGTGCGAGACCCACTGTCTACGATTGGTGTACCTCACTGCTGACCAATATGAAAGGTCATTTGACAGAGTGCAAGCAGGGGGGTAATAGAAACTTTGGGTTTTCCTCTATCCTTTGTAGCTTCTTTTTTGAGAGGGTTCCAGGTCTAGGACCCAGAGTGGAGATCCTTCCTAGAGGACCACGTGATCCAGCCATGGCACAGTGGATAGAGGTGGCGACACCCTACAATGATGAATTTTTCTTCTGGTGGTGGAGACAAATCATTTCTCTGGATGATTATCCATATGCGGGGATCTATTTCAGAGGGGACCCAGATATGTCACTTCCACCAGGAGCTTCCTACGATGCCATAGGTAAAAGTTTTTACATATTTCATTTTTTTGTATTTTTGTATTTAAGGAAACAAAAATATTTTTGGATGGTGTTTGAATATTAACTAGATACTTGTGTGATTGCAGATGTGGGTCCGCAAAGGCTAGAGGGATTCCTACAACATAGATGGAGGCACCGGGGAGATGAGGCAGTAGGAGGAGAAGCATAGAGAGTCCTACAGAACATGCAGGGCAACCTGTCTCATTTGACACAGAGGATTCCTATGGTTCAGGTAGAGGATCTACCTAAATCCATGCAGCGACAAGTTGTTGGTGTACCTAGAGCATGGGTATGACTCTTCTGGCGTCTCACAAATGTCGTGGTTTTCTATCATGATATGCATCTGGAACCACAGGCATAGATGTCATGGGATATGTATATCGGCTATATATGTATTTTGAGGGTTTTAGCCCCAATTTTGTAATATAAACACCATATTTTTTGAAATATATAAAGAGGGATCTTCGTCTTTACTCATATCTTACAATGTGTACATTGATTTAATGGTTTTCTTTACTTTATTAATGTGAAAAATGCCAATCTAAAACATAATTAGCGTAGGCATTGGATACACGATTAGAACTTCTAGGCATGTGAAAATATGTAATAAAATCAAATTGTCGTTCTAAAAGACATACCCGTAGGAATCGACGGAGTAATGTATAATCACACACATGGTAACAACCGTTCAACTGACATACTACTAATTGATAATCTAGGTGAACCTCTAGAGAGTGAATACCATGTGAGATGGCATCGCACAAAAGTTCTATGACGACAATATATTCGGCCACATTATTCGTGGATGGCCCTAGGCATATGCCACCTGAAGACACCAGCAAACCCTTGGGCAAGTAAATCATCCAACCGATGAAAGCCAAGTTCCATGTATGACAACGGGCTCCCTCTGTGAATCCTAGGTAGACCGAAGACTTCGTTGACATCTACCAACCAAAAGGGAAAAATCGATAAGCAAGCCAAAGACAAAAAGAAAAGGGGAAAAAGATGTATATACACTAAATTTACATTAGTATACAAAGGGTTTCTCCCAAGCCTAGGGCTCAAGCGTAATACCTTTTCAAGTAGAGCCCATTTCTGGGCTCGACCAGTTTATTCTCTTCATAATCTTCCAACTCGTAGGCTCCTTTTTCTAGAATACGTCGCACGATATAAGGATCGTGCCACATGGGTTTAAACTTGCATGCCCCTAGCAGTTCTTTGGCTTGGTCATACAAGAGGACCAAGTCACCCTCAGCATACAACCAGGGACAGACAGAATTTTCGTACTGGACCCTGACACATTTCTTGTTTGCCTCGATAGTCATAAAGGCGTCCCAACGCTACTCGTCAAGACTCTCTAGGTGTACAAGGCGTCGCTCTAAATCTAAAGTGTCAGGTAGGAGCTCGACTGCCAACTTGAGAGAAGGGATTTTGCAGTCAACAGGAAGTATCAACTCCACACCATGTACTAACTGAAAAGGGGAAAAACCAGTGGCAGTGTTGGTTGAGGTTAGGTATGCCAAAAGCGTGGGATATAGCATGATGTGCCAATCAGAATTACTCCGGCTGACAATTTTTTGCAAGATGGTCTTGAGAGACTTGTTGACAACCTCTACTTGCCCATTTTCCTGGGGGTGATAAGGAGATGAGTGACCATGTCTAAACCCCAGCTTGGATGCTAGTTCTACCATCATTTCATTCTGAAATTGACTGCCATGATTAGTGACAATCTCACTCGGGATACCGAACCAGGTGATAATTTGGTTGAACACGAAGAAGGATGCAGTCTCCCATCGGGTTTTATGGTAGGCATGGATTCATCCCACTTGGTAAAGTAGTCGACGACCATGATAATGTGTTGATTCCCCCCAGCTGAAGTTGGGTTTCAATCGACGAAATATACCCCCCACTTGGTGAAGGGACCGACGATAATCACTGGGTGAAGAGGGGTTGGGTGCGAGCGCATTTTCCGAGTGAACACCTGGCAGGGGTGACACTTCTTAACTGCTTCAATGAAATATTTAAAGATGGTGGGCTAGAAGTAACCAGCTCACGGGATTTTTTGGGTTGTCGCAAGCCTGGAAAGATGACCACCACAAGCCCCTTCGTGGAAATCATTTAGGACTAACTCGGCTTCCTCGTGAGTTAAGAAGAGACGTAAGATACTATCTATTCCTCGAAAATATAAAGTGTCATCGATGATGGTATACTTTTTGGCTTGGTATCTAACATGCCATCGATCATCTCGCGAGAGATGCTGAGCGAATTTCAAGGTTTGAAGATATAAAACAATGTCTCCATACTAGGGGTCGGATGACGAGATGAGGAAAATGTGTTCGCCTACAAATGAATCGACATGGATAACATCCTCATCTAATCACGGGAAATCGGATATTAACTCTGCAAAAACTAGTGATTTCTTGGACTTGGCCGAAGCAAAGTCGAGATCAAATTCTTGTAAGATGAAAATCCATTTATTATATTTCCCACCTATGATACGCCTAGTGAGAACATATTGAAACAAATTGACATCAGCAACCACAGTAGTCTTGCAAAGCAATATATAGTGTCGTAAACGTTGGACTGTGTGAACAGTAGCCAAAGCTATCTTTTCAATGTGAGAGTAATTAATCTCAAGACTGAATAAATTTCTACTGAGATAGTAGATGGCGTGCTCATGGAGTTCATCATCCTCCTAAACTAGAACCATACCAATCGTTTCTTCAGACGCAGCAATATCCAACAAGTAATCTCTACTGTAATCAGGAGATTTCAGCAGAGGGGTCGATACTAAGGCTTTCTTTAAAGTGTCAAAAGACTCTTGGTCTTGCTCATCCCAGATAAAAGGAGTGTCTTTCCTCCATAGGCCCATGAAACCCTTAGTGATATTGGCATAATTCACTATAAACCGACGTAGAAATTTAGCTTTCCCCTGTAAACCTTGAATTTGTCTAATCATGCGCGGGGGAGGCAATTGAATTATTGCCTCAACCTTAAGAGGATCTACCATGATCCTGGTCTCAAAAAATAAGAATCCTAAGAGACGAACAGACTTAACACAAAAGATACATTTGTGAGGGTTTAATCAGATTCTATAGTAACGACATCTTTCAAAAACCAGTCGAAGGTGTGTAACATGATCCACTCTCTTGCGAGAGTGAGCAGGAAGATCATCTAGGTAAGCTTCGACTATGTGCTTGAGATCGTGAAAAGTGAAAGTCATGGAACGTTGGAAGGTCGCTCTGTCGTTTTTCAGGCCGAAAGGCATTTTTCGGTATGCAAAAGTACCCCAAGGACATATAAATGTCATCTTGTGTTGGTCCTCATGTTTGATCTGGATTTGGTTATATCCTGAAAATCCATCCATAAAGGAAAATATTTCGCTTCCCGCACACTCATCGATAATCTGATCAATGAAAGGTGTGGGGAAGTTATCTTTAGGACAATCCTTGTTCAGGTCACAAAATTAAATACACACACGGATGGTTCTTTTCTTTTTATTCATAGGAATGGGGTTGGATACCCATTCGGTTAAGGGAACTGGGTAGATGAAGCCATCATTAAGTAGCTTCTCCACCCCTGCCTTAATAGTGGGGGCCTTCCTAGGATTAATAGCTCTAAGACATTGTCAAACATGTTTAGAATCTGGATAAGTCATAATCTCATGGTCGACAATATGAGGGTCGATCCTTGGCATCTCTTCATATTACCAAGTAAATACATCTCGAAAATATTTGAAGAGGTTGGTGTAGATCAAAATCTTTTATGGCAAACAATCTGCACCTATATTTACGTTCTCAATCTTGTCAGGGGTACAAGAGATATCGATCGGGACGGTAGGAGAAATACTCGCCATATTTCCTTCAACATAAATGTCGTGTGTATCAAGTGGAACTATGGCATGACCAACTATCTCACTCAAGGTAGACTGAAAATCATCTTGCTCGATTCTTTCAAGACTTGCGAGAAAATAAGATCAATGATGCATATCATCCCAAGGTCTCTCGAAAACATTCATGGCTTCGAGGATGGATTCGTTCAAAGGAAAATTCTCATCTAAAAAATCATGTGAATAAGATAACAAGGTGGCCCATACATGCCTAAGAATGGGATCCTCCTTCTCTGTCTGTGAGGTAACAGGATCGAGATCGACAGAGGAGTCAAGAATGGCTTGATACACAATCTCCATTGTCGATAGTGGCATAGCCATGCCAACAAGTGACTGACCTTCAATAGACGAATTCAGAGAAGGTAGGGTCGATGGATCGCTAAGATAGCAAGTGCGGAAAGGAATGGACCTCCCTACTGAAGTAGACCTACTAGGCATGGCATAAATGAGGTGAATTGGTGCCGAGAATTCGAAAGCACCCATGAGGGAAGAATACATTCTGACACCAATATTCTCAGTTGTCAGCTGAGAATTGTCGATCATTGGAATTGACGGTCCAATAGATGCATTCAGACTAGAGTACGCAAATGATAATTGGTCGACTGTCACAATCTCTCCCTGATGAGGAAAATAAAGTGTGCAGAAAACGGACGAAACGACAATGACCATAGCATAGGTCCAATTGAGACCTAGTAACAAGTTATAATCGAGAGGTGCATCAACTATCTCTACTTCCACTTCTACCATCTTCCCACCTAACTAGACTGGAAAGGCATGAAGAATACCATGAGGGTGGAAGGAATGACCATCAAATGCAGTCAACATGTTCGATGACTTGGAAAGGGTTGGAGAATCAATAGCTTTCCAACAGACCAGGGACATCACGCAAGTGGCAACACCTTCATCAACGACCACTCATTTGATAGTGTACTTGGAATACTCCACGTGGATTTGGAAAGCCACATGGTAGGGTAAGCGAGGCTTCACATCCGTGACATCAAACTTGATAACTTTCAAGCCACTAGGTTCTAGAGCTACTAAGGCAGAGAGTAAGGCATTCCTATGTGATTGACACGTCAGGAGTACCTCCAAAGACGACATCACACAAGGGGTTTGGCCCAGATCCTGAACAATAGAGTAGTTCTGGGAGGCTCTAGCATTAGGGTTGTGGGTAGAGCGCTTGAGTACTCCTTTCGGAATACGAGGCAGTGGCTCTAGTTTATCAATCTATAAGTTCTTCTCTTGGGGGGAGGAGGAGCTTCTAGGTTGGTACTAGCTCTTGAAGAGCTATAATCTCGAGAGCGGGTGGCTATATCGATTTTTGCATCGACCATGTTGATACAAACACGGTCGCCATCTTGCGGTGGTGGGTTTTGACTTCCACCAGGCGCATTTCCGGTGTTCGAAGAACTTGAGGCTAAGTGTTGATTGTGTGGGAATGGATTTGTCAGCACAGTGGGCAATAGATTTAAAAGCTTCACAGCCTCCGCAAGTTTGGGGCATAAGTGTGTAAGGTGGTCATCGGTACAAAGTTTACAAGGAAACTTCTCCTTATGTTTCTCTTTCCTACCCTCTCCAGTATTATCATTTTGTTTCCCATTATTATCTTTGTCCTTGGGTTTATTATTATTCTTCCCACCCTTACAATTATTTTGACCTTTCCTTTTATTCCCATCTAGTTGTTGGTCACCATTTGGGTTCTTCAACGATTGCACGGAATGTACATCCACCGATTGGGTGGGTTTGGAGGATCCAGACGAAGTTGTCCCTCTAGCAGACTTCATTGCCGAGTCTATGGATTTTACATTGGCGAACCCTACAATGCCATTGCATGAGGTCCGAGACTCTGTATAGGATCGTGATTTGGTCGTGGTGTGTCTGGAAGATGGTGGTATAACATCCCAGACTGAGCATATATTAAATCGATTTGTTGGGATCTAAAGATAGCTTCTTCCTCACTGAAGACCCCGGAAGTAGCAACATCCTTTGAAATAGGAGCGTGCAAAGACTTTAGGAACCATTCTAGAAGAAAGGTTGGGGGTATAGGATTCTTTACCAACCACCTTCACCTACGCCATTCCTGGATATGATCCAAGATGTGAGTGTCCGTACCCTGGAGTAAAGTCGACAAAAGTTCAAGGCCAACATCATAACGAATGGGCAATTGAAAGTGGTTGAGAAAGGCTAGCACCAGCTGATGAAAAGACCCATATGTCCCCCTAGGTATCTCAATGTACCATTGCGATGCGACTCCAATGAGAGTGTGTTGAAACAATCATAATATAATAGAATCATGATTCAGAGAATTTGATGAGCACCAAAGGTGCAAAGTAATGACGTGATCACCGGGGTCCTCGCCATTCTTACCTTCAAACATTGGAATGTCTGATGAAAGTTAGGTAGGGACAGGGGGCCATGTGGGATCATGACTCACCGAATCATTCATTAGTTTAAACAAATCTGGCAGATTAAGCCTGGCCAGAAAGGGAATACAGGGTTGCGACACCTGGCTCCATCCTTCCACGAAAGATTATGTGTTAGAAACTTCATTCCATCCAAGGTTCTGGTAAAGAACAAAACCTTGTCCGGAATTAAAATACCCTCCTCCAGGATGATTCGTAAAAGATGGACTGGGCATCATTCCAGCATGAATGTTCTGATAAGGGTTATGAAAATTTTCCCCAGCTAGGTTAGATCCAAGTTGAGGGTTGTGAATATTTCCCCTGACTAGATTGGATCCAAGTTCGGGAGTGACCAATGTGTAGGACTGACCTCCTCTAGGTGGGAATCCGGAGGATTGAAGTGGATTCATCATGCCAAAAGTATTGGTCAGAATCGACACCAAGGGGATAGGGATATAGGGCAGAGCTTGTCCGTCGGTTGGGTTGTTCCATCCAGCTGTAGAAGGATTAGACCTGGGGTTAATAATAGGGACAATTCCTACATTAGAATTCACTTGGGGAATATGAGAACCAACAAATGGGAAAGGAGTGTAAGGAGGTGTAGTTCCCACAAGTCCAAAGCTAGTGTTATGGCCAACAGCTGGGATGGCAGTTGAAAACTGTGAAGTGAAGTTAGGAATACCATAAGAAAATGGACTAGAAGCCATAGGGATGGTCTAAACATTGTAACTCGGAGAGTGTCCAAAACCCCCAAAAGGATTTGAGGAAAAAGATGAAGCATGAACTACAAGCCAAGCCATAATACCGGTATAAGCCTTCGGCATTGCAAATATAGTGGTTGCAGGTGTTGAAGGGGTGCCATTAATTATAGTGGGTATGGGAGTCGAAGAACTCCCAATGTTCTGAAGACTAGAGTCGGTACTCATCCTTGTGGAACCACAAGTCTGAAAGGTGGACGTGTGTGTACCACTCCTGATAACTCTACGCCTTTTAGAAGGCAAGAACTCAAAAATCGATGGCAACTGTAACAACCGATGGGACCTGCGAGGAAGTTGGTCTGACTCCACGACAACTTATGAATCTCCAATGAATAAAAATATATCCTAAGGCCAACTAGTAGTCAAAGAGCATACCAAAAAGTCAAACGGCCAATATGCATGCAAACGAGCTAAAGTGGCTGAGTGGTCTCCCTCGCTAAAGAAGGTATGCCTCGTCCAAGAGGGACCTGAGACTCCCTGCTAAAGTTTGGAGGTAACAGAATCAGTTATAAGGTTCCTCATAGACTTAACAACCAATCGGTTAGATCCCCCTGGAGAGGTAATCCTCCATAAAATTTGTGTGTTTTCTGACCCCTATCTGACTCAGGATACAAGCAGAATAACTCCCACAAGTAACCTATGAGATAACTAAGTCAAGCAAAAAATCAACCATTGTATAACCGATGCACAAGCGAGCAGTCGTAAGTCTGGATCACTGTATGGGAAGGGTAGCAAAGCCCGAAACCTTGAAAGCACCACCTCTCACAGAGGTATGGGTACTAGCAAGATCCCCAAATATGAATAAATCCACAGAAATATCTCTGACGCTAGGTGAGTATCCAGGGGTTATCCCTTCAACTAACTTCAAGTGACCTCGTGATTAAATCTAGTGTGAGCGGAGCCTCCTGATATTACCAATTATACAATGGACTTCTCAACTCCCTGTCTCAGACACATATGTTGATTTAATAGTCTTGGAGAAGTTTACTCACAAGATCCTATTCCAAGGCACTAAATCCTAGGCTACTTTGTGCACCCTAAAAATAAAATCATGACTAATCAATTTTAGTTTAAAGCGTAAATTTTATTGGTCGTGGTTACTCAAAAAGGTATGGAAGTGAAACTCATGATGTTATCACTCTGCAAGAAAATAAATATGGATATAATGCAAAGTCTATCTTTAACTTTTCAATGAATGATATGCTAATAAGAACAGTGAAGTCTTCAATTTCAACTCTACAATTCAGAAGTAAAATGCAATCTTCCACTAAATGCGCTAAGCTAATGATAAAGATTCAAAGACAAAAGTGCCAACCAATGAAAAATGCCTATTTTTTGTATTTTCAATATACTAAAAAGAAAATACATGGACTGATGAGAAACCTGATATATAAATTCTACTATGTATAAAAGAAACAACCCAAGAAGAATACCAAGCAGCCACGCAAGCAGCCTAGAGAACAAGGACAAATCAAAAATGGAAAACAAAAAGAAAGACTCCGCCCAAAAATTTAACTCCAAACAGGTTTCCTGTCATCCAAAATAATCTCAATAGACACTACAGAGACCTAAGAAGGCTCAACAATCTTCAAATCCCACCCAGCAGTCACTAAACCAAGCAAACAAGCAAGGGGAAGTGGTATATGTGATTGTTCAAGAGAACAGAGCGTATATACGCTTCTTGCAGTGAGACAACAAGCGTGTATACACGACTGTCAAGGAAAAAAGGGCGTATATGCTTTAAAACAAGGCCAGGCAAGGGGAAAAAGCTGAAAACTCAGACCCAGAGTGAACAGGACATGTCAAGAAGTGATACGACAAGAAACACAAAGGAAAAAGTGAAATGTAAGAAGAAATATCTCAACCCTTAGAAGGAAGATGTCTCCCCAGTGGAGTCGCTATTTCTGTTACAAGGGAAAAACTCTCTATGGCCAAGGGTAAACCACAAAAGACAAGTATGACTGTAGAAATCAACTCAATTCCAACATATGTTATATAAACTAATGTGCAATATAAGAAAGAGGCCTACCTCGATCCAACGTTTGATGATGTTCCACCGTTGAGCACTTTGACCCAAATATTTATACCTGCAAGAAGTTCTCGACAAACAAGCAGAGCAAGTATATAGTGATAATATAAAAGGGGTTAGCACATCATATAGAATAATCCATTAATAAACATTACAAACACGCCCATGGATAATAATCATATATTTGCAAGATATCAATCGGACGGGAAAGGAGTATTTCTATTAATAATTGATCAGCAGAAGTGACAACGATGCAGACTTCCATGTTGGCACGGTTCAAAACCAAGAAACCAATTTCCTTCCAACTGGGTCTCCACCACTTCAATCCTCCACCAAAGGAAAGGTCATAGGAAAGAGGCAATGAGGTCCTCTCAACAATAGGGAAAGAGCTTGGGGGATAAACACTATGTTCAGACTTGAGGGACAGAGGGATGCAGACTCAATATGAAGTAATTTCTCCAGAGTAACTTTGCTCTCAAAGTTGAATGTTTTCTCCCTCTTTTCCATAGGTCGAAATTGTGCTCTTATAGCCTTCAGAATGCAACTGAAGGGTCAATTCAGAATTTTTCTAGTATATGGAAGGCCAAGGATCAGAGATCTCTTGTCATGACATGGAAACCTGACCTCATTTTGTATTTTCTGGCACAAATCTCGATCTACGCAGGCTGTAGTGGATCAACAAGCGTATACGCATCTTGAATAGCAGATAGGGAGCGTATATGTGGAAAAATGTATATTTTTAGCTCTGGATTCATCAAAAGGGGATGATAAGTCTGCAAAGGGAAATGGAAAAAGGCCCTCTGTGCAAGATAGCAATGGTGAGGCAAATCTTTCTATAACAATGGAACAATGTTGGCATGAAATAAGGTCCAATGTATCTCTAACTTACTATATACAATATGAAGCATTACTGCATGAATTCAATAGTGAACCCAACAATGTTGTGATACAAGAAGTCATTTGTAAACAAGAAATGAGTGTGAAGTAACTCAATCACATTCAGTGGCATAACTAGAGCTTGTGCATGAGAAGGGCCAACTAAAATTTGACTCGAAAAAATGATGTGTGACTAAAATATCTATCAAAGAGGAACAAATCTATACATCTGGAGTTGACTTCTACAAATGAACATAGTGTATCAGTTTCTAACTATCAATGGAAAATTCCTTTATAGGCCCATGTGATCGATTAGGAATCCATTGGAGTAGTAACTACTATTAGATGGTGTTGTTCATTGTCAACTCTAGGATGTGGAAGTATTAATTTATTTTAGCAAAGGTAACCAATAAATTTTCTACATTCTCAACTCTTAACATATCCAAACACGATTGTTGAAGCTCATTTGATTTTGACATGAGGCTAGAAAGGGATTGAATCAACTATGTTGGGTTCTAAATTTGGCTAAGTGTGAGGACTTGAATCGTGTAGAAGCATTAGGCAAATGGAAATGGAAAAATCTCTAGGAAGTGTGAAGACTTGAATTGTGTCTCTAGGAAACGTCTCTTGATGCAAATGGAAATGGAAAAACGAGGGGAAATATGGTGTCACTAATACCACTCTCTTCTATTTTTAGCCACTCGATTAGTGATTATTTTAAGCATGTGTTCAACCAAAGGTTAGAAGTTCTCTAGTTCAAACATGGGGTTCAAATCTTCCAAATGGTTCATATATGCAAAAATAAAGTCATCCCCATTCTCTACAACAATACATGTCACAAGTTCTATACTAAGTCTTTCTTATTCTCTACTAACTCTCTTTTTAGACTAAAATTCATGTCCCAAAGTGACTTGTCGATATCATTATGTCATCATGCTTCCAAGGGTGTTGTTTGGGACCCTTCCAAGCTATTTTTCGAAGGTCACATTTTCTACTTTTAATTTCCCACAGGTATCTACCATGTATATAATGTCACTAAAGTGCATTTCCAAAGGAAATATATATAATCTCTTTAATTCATACAAGGAGTTATTTATCAAAATATGTTTGAGCAATTCATTACCTACTATATCTCAAACAATTCAAAATTATAGTGTATCTATGTTGAATTTGCTTCAAAGTTGGACAAGAAGAGGAGGAACCTTGATTGTGTAGTCTAGTGGTTCTAGTTTGCGGTAGTACCGATGCAATTGGAGTTGTCTCAAGTACAAGCGTAGTTCCTTTCTCTTTTGGTTGTTTATTTGAAGAGGATGGAGGATGGAGGATTAACAAAGGTCTCTAATGAATTTGGAATGCACTCAATGGATACTTAAGAGCATGGCCTTATGGATAGAAAATGCAGATGAGAATACTTTATTTTTTCCATAATTATTCCAACATGAGGAAAAGCATGAATAGCATATGGGGCATTCAAAATCCAGTAGGGGCTAGAGTGTAGAGCTTCCAAGAAATATCAAAGGTGGGGACAACCCATTTCCAATATGTATTTAAGGGTCTAGAATTAGTCAACATTGCAAACATAGCAACAATTTGCTTGTTTTTTCCAATGTTTATGGAAGGAATTCAAAATAAATAGTTAATGGACATTTGTGACAAAGGAGAATTTAAAGGACAATGTATACTCTTTTCGATGAGAGAAAATACCTAGTCCTAATCGTTGGAATATATAGTTTTATATTATATGGGGCTATATGAGCTCATTGAAGAGGATGTGCTAGCCATTCCAAATTAATCTAGGAGCTCTGGAAAAGTCTTAGGTGCATTTGAAATTCTACCTTTCCATGTTTGATCCCTAAAAAATATGATCCATACATTTTTTAATATTTCAAGCCAATATCATTATGCAATTTTATTTATAAAAACATATCAAAAGTAATTGGGAGGAGGATAAATCATAATCTATCCAAAGCCATTTCTTTTGAATAGTTTGGCTTCTTGAATGGGAGACAAATTCCTTATATTGTGGGGGTTGCCATAAGAATCTTTCAATTCTACCAATACAAAGAAAATGGAAGCCTTTGTTATAAAGTTAGATCTATCAAAGGCATACATTAGGGTTTCATGGTTATATTTAATATTATTTCTCATACATGTTGATTTCAATATTCCAGTGGTTAGTTGGGTCAAACCATCCTTAAGGAAACCCTGGTATATTGGCACTCCATAGCACATATCCCCCTAGGGATATATAATTACATTAGAAATAAAGTGTTTAATTTATTATGGCAATGGAGAAAAGACTCGGATACAATGTCTTGTATAAACTAGCAAAGACTTTCAAAACCAAAGAAATTAGGGTGTTGGGGATTGAAGAATATACAACTTTTCAGTCAAGCACTAACAGTTAATAGTTTATGGAGGTTGTTTAAGGACAAATTACTTTGGAATAATAATATGTACACAAATCATATGAATCCATTGTCTTCTGAGTATTGGATAAGGAAGGAGTCCAAAAGTCACCAAAATTGCTCCATTGTGTGGAAGTGCTAGTTGAAGCTTTTTGTTCCAAGATCTTGGATGGCATGGAGGATTGTAAATGGTAAGAAGGTGATTGTTGGAGTTTATTAGTGGGTTGTTGTGAAGGGTGACTTCAAGCTCTCCTAGGCTCCTTAGGAGCATTTACCCTGTCTGAACATACAAATTCTTAGTGATGCATTGACTCTTGTTTAGGTCAGTTTGTTGAGAGTGTCTTGGAAGTCAACATAGGACATTTGTTTGGTAGGGGCTATGGCACAAGAATGGAATGATTATATAAAGGAGAGAATGAATTACTATGGTCAAAAACTCCATCAACATGGGATTATAATACAAGGTTAGGGTATGCCTCATTGTTTGTTGTGGATTTAAGGATGGAGGAGTGGTGGTGAAGGAAAAAAGATTTTTTTAGTTGGTTTTTTTGAACAAAGTTCCCACCTAGAACTTCTTTTAAAGCAAGACAAAACAAGGTTTTATCATATGCATTTCATGTCATGAACATGAGAAAAAATTTTATCACATGTTTGTAACGGGAAAAAGAAGGAAGGGGAAATTTCATGGAAAGAAGGAAGTAGAAATTTCATGGAAAGAGTTGCTTCACATCCATACCTAATTTGATGACATTGTTGGCCTCCTCTATAGATGCTAGGGATGAATAGCATCCTCTATCTATGCTCCTCTGTCATGTTAGGTCTAGATGGCCTCCTCTATCAACGCTCCTATGTCCCCTTGGTCGCAGGTTCTCTTGCTCTGTCTCTGTCACAGGAGACCTCCTCCAATAGCTACCTCATTTTCTCTCTGTGTGAAAATGGGCGAGACCTCCTCCAATAGCTACCTCGATGCAGGGTTTGGGCAATGGGAAATCTCCTCCACTAGATACCTTGCAGGGTTTGGGCAATGAGAGACCTCCTCCAATAGCTACCTCACAGGGTTTGGGCAATGGGAGACCTCCTCCAATAGCTAGCTGGTGAAGCTATGAATATCAATGGCATGGGCGTGAGCGGGCATGGGGGAAATATTATGAGATGTTTGTTTTTTGTTTTTTTTTTATTACACACACACACACACATATATAATTAATAGAATTATTATATAATTTTAATTATTATTCAATAAGGCTAGATCCTATGAAAGGGATAGTCAATCTAGTTGTATTAATTTAATAAAACTTAACCTTGTGGTTAAATAAGTATTGAGTTAATTGAGTCGAGAATAAATCGTTTGAATTTCTAAGTTTCTTTCAATATTCATGGGAATTAAGCTCCACCTTTGTAGTCAGGGGGATAGGGGAATTCTCATTCAAAATAGTCAAGTCATGTCAAGATAATCTCTTTGAGTTCCATCATCACACTATAGAGCTATGGTGGTATCCATAAAACATTGTTCCTTCTAGTAATGATGGTAATCTAATAGTAAATGCACTCAAAAATTGTTTTGATTTCCACACCATCCAATTACTTTTTCAAAATTTTAGGAAAGATATGGTTGCTTTTGAAATTTATGGAAAGATATGAACACTTTTTCAAATTAATGACAATTAAATATCCATTAATCAATGCATAGTATATATAATCTATCATCACCCACTTTTTAAGTCATTATGTAGATTGAGAACTTGAAGAACAAGATAAGATCCCAAGAATTGGTGAGAAGTGATTTATGCATATGCACCAAAATGGAAAATGGATAGCTAAACTCCATGAGATAATAAAAGTACTACTAGTTTATATAAAAGGAAAGAAACATGAACAAATAACATAGGAAAAATCAATGTTGGAATGACACCATAGAGGAAGGAGGAAATTATCCATGAGCTCATGGACCCTTGAGCCCTGCAGAGGGGAGACTTCAAAAACAAAGTTTTGGAGATGGTCCCAAAGTTGGGCTCGTCATTTGGAAAATATCTGAGAAGATGTGAAGTGACGTAAATGTGCTAGAAAATGACTAGAGGGTGAGTCAACTAGCTTGTTCAGGGTGAGTTGACTAGCTTGTGAGTCAACTAGTATAACCATGTCAAATTTCAGTGCATACAAGCAAAAATTGAAAATATTTCAACTTTGGCCCCATTCACATGTCATTTATATGCGCTGGTTTCAAGTACATGAGCATTTTAGAGGGGGAAATTACATAGTTGTTACCACAAAAGGGGAAAAGTTATCCAATTGTAAGAAATGGTTTAACCTTGAACCATGCACGAAAGAGAGTGTGATGAAATGATGTGTTTTAAGAAAATTCTAAAGTTGGAGGTAAGGAAATATCTAAAAGGTCTTCCCTAACATCATATTGCGAAATATTTTATTGTGTATTTATCTTTAGCAAACTCTTCACTATTGCACCCACCACCTTAGATCGCCTAGTTTTAATAATAGGTCCAACAATTGATTCTTGGGTATCTAAACACTTAGCACTTCATGATGGGATAGTAGGAAACATTCTTGGGTTGGCTATGATAGAACCCTTATTTGAAAAAAATCACCCAAATCATTTGAAGGGAATCCCACCTCCTACAACACCATAGATGTGGATTGTTCTAGTAAAATTTGTTCATATAAATATCTCTCATATGCACCACATGGAATATTGTTAAAAAGTGGCCCACGTTGAATTGATGAATTGATGATGGAAACAATTGGGTGTGTGAGTCAAATTTTAGTCTATAAACCCTCCCATATCATTAAGGCATGCAAATAGTCTATCCATGTAAAATTTCAGTGCATGCAGAAATAATTTGAAAAAATTTCAACGTTGGCCCCATTCGCAGGTCACCATTGCCCATGTCTAGACCTAGTACAATTTTTGTTCATTGTTCCTTTTGAAAAATGGATAACGATCCCCTCCCACATCTATAAGGAATACAAATCTTTCAAAAACATTATGGACACCTTTCTCCTAGCATCAAGGGGTGGATGGGTCATATCAAAAATGGAAAAACTCAAGTATTTATTTTAACACCCATAAAAGCATCCAAACCAACATTCTTTGAATCCTAGGGATTAGTAGGGGTTAAGCGATTAGCAATAGGGTTAGGTTTAAGGAGGATATGAGGGTTCCTCATTTGGTGTTGTATGTTATAGGATTTGGGTTTAAGGGTTATAAGATATTTAGGTTAAGGGTTATATGTATTGGTGTTGATAAGGGTTAGGGGTTAAGAGTTGTAAGAGTTAGGCACTGATATATGTTAGAAATTGGGGGTTTAAGGGGTTGGTTTTTTGGGTTTATACGGACTACAAGATTGCAATAATATGGGTTATATGAGTCATATGGTTAGGGGTACTCATTGTGGATAATGGTTATTATAGGTTGAAAATTCACAGGGGTTATAACAATTAGGAGTTATAGGTGTTATTCAAAGTAAGGGTTAGGAGATGTATAGGTGTTACAATTATAAAGGTTAGAGGTTAGAATAAATAATGTTTATTGTTGTTAGTTGTCTAAGATTATAAAGGTTAAGGGATAGGTGTTATATCATAGGGGGTAACTAACGGTCATAGGAATTAGGGTTGATACATTCTTAGGAGTTTCTAGATAAGGTTTATGTGCCATTGGGATTACAAGTTTAGTCGGGTTATTGATGAAAGGTAATAGGGTAAAGTTTAAGGGGTTATAAGGATTAAAAATATGTTGTTATATGTTAGAGTGTTCAGTTTTACGGATTGTAAGAAATATGAGTTAAAAGTTATAAGGAGTTTGAAATAAATGATAAGCAACCACTCGATGTTGTTTTTCCTACCCAAATTTCTAATTTTGTGCCTGAGAGACAGAGGATGGGGGTGCAGAGAGATATACATTATAGAATTAAAAATGTCTCATGTGCATTATTTCATTTACCCTGCCTCTTTTTTTGTCCCATTATTTGTGTTCCTTACAAGCATCCCTAAGGTCATAGGACACAAAATGAGTAATGACACCTTTGACATGGTATAACCCTACATTTTTGTCTATTTTCTTTCAAATCTTCCTTCTCCTTTTCCTCATCCAAATTTCCTAGAGGTGTGGGATGTAGTGGGAGAGGAGGATTGAATCTTAGCCTGATCTATTTGAGCTTGATTTTCCTCAAAGACTCCTTGTAAAATTGATACCTATGCAAGGTAGCTTATAAATTATGAGGGGAGTGTGGTTCTATCCTCTAAAGATTATAAATGGATTTATTTGTAGTTTGATAATGGAAAGTAGAGCCTAATATTAAGAAGAAGGGAAGATTCGAGTTAATAAATGAAGCATCTGTAACAGATTACATATTGAGTTAACAAGTGAAGCATCTTCTTCTAGTTGGATTGTTCCCATATATATATATATATATATATGATCCACTAAAGGTGATACATTATCTTATGTATGATCCCATAATTTGAAATGTGTAAACTTCCACATCAAGCATGGCCACAATAGAATCATGGGGTCATTAGACTCAAGGAGGGATGAGGATTTAGAATTATACATAGATGTGGATAATTGGAGGAGAATGATAATTTTGAAGGTGTTAGGCCTCTTCCTACACACCACCAAATCACCTCTCATTGACAGTATGTGTATTGATCCCTTTTAGTTTTGGGTTGTTAGTATTTTCAATTGCACACACCTTTCAATCTAGTCAAAGTTCAATTAATGCCTCTTGTTACTATAGGGTTATAAATCCTCATCCCAATGTGTCCCATATGCCTCCAACCTTGTGATCTAATCATTTGGTGACAAGTGTCATGAAGGGTGATGACTAAGACTAGGGGTAGCTTTCAATTCAAGGCTAGGAATGACCAGGCCCACATCAAGTGAAGGAAGAAAATTAAGAAGGTACATGTTTTGTCCCATTCCATGTCAACAACAATGCATCCATTCATTGGGAACACTAAAACCCGTCAAATCGATGACTCCACCAAATTAGGGTTTATGGTTTACATGATGTATTGATGATGGAAGAAAGTGGGTGTGTGAGTCAAATTTGAGTCCATAAACCCTCCCATATCGTTAAGGCATGTGAATAGTCTATCCATGTCAAATTTAAATGCATACAGAAAAAGTTTGAAAAAATTTCAATGTTGGCCCCATTCACAGGTCACTGTTGCCTATGTCTAGTCCTAGTACAATTTCCTTGTAAAAATTGAATAAAAGATTTGAATACCATAATTTCAAAACTGCAAATTCAAGTCAAAAGAAGTGTAGTTGAATATAGCAAAAAGGAGAGGCATATTGTTTCAATGAAAAGAAAAAACAACAATTTTCAATGTAGATACTGTTTCAAATTTGGACGAAAATCTTGCAGAAAGGAGAGGCATATCGGACAATTTTAGACAGAAATCTGACAGATATTTATTTGTTGCATGAAATCCCTGGGATGATATACCTACATCGTTGGTATGAGATGTTTTTGAAATTGCTAAATCTGATTTCTGCAATTAAGATCTACAATTTCGGTGGATTTGCATTGAAAATGTTCATAAATGGTGCTTTTTTATATTTTTCTATGAAACATAAGAGCCTGGCATCCACGTCAACCATTACCAAAACAATGGATTATATTGTCAAATTAATTCCAAAAGAATAGCGTGTTGCTTTGACAAAATATTGGGATTGATCATATTTTATTCAAAAATGACAAAAAATTAAATTATGGTTGTCATTCATTGGCTTATACAAAAATATAAACATAAAAATATAAATCCTTGGGATGACATACCTACATCGTTGGTATGATTAGGCGCAGTCACACAAAGCTCGTCTTGGTTTCGAGAATAGTTCATTCTCTACTAAACAAGGGCAACCACATGAAGGTGGAAGCTCTAATTACACCCCCCCCGCACATCACTCTCATATTCCCCATAGTACCTAATTTGAAATTATAAAGAACATGTATCATATACTATAATATACCAAATAAAAACATATAAAGATCATATAAAATATATAAAAACATACCTCTTCTTTTCAACAATTAAATATCAGTCATCTTCTTCTTCATCCAGCTCAACATCTGTATCAAGATCTGGTTCAGAATCGATATTGGTGAAAGTCTCATTCATATCAACATTGTGATCATGATCATTTTCACTAATATAGTTATTTATATAGTCAATGAGATCATTGTCTCCTACATTTAGGGTCATAGAAATTTAGGGTTGATACATTCTTAGGAGTTACGAGATGGATTTGATAGAGGTTCTAAGGGTTAGTTTTTATAAGTTCATATGTGTTCTAGGTTAATTATGTCATTTATAATTCCTTAAAGGTTTAAAATTATATGATTCATATGGTTAGGGGTACTCATTGTGGATAATGGTTATTATAGGGTGAAAATTCACAGGGGTTATAAAAATTAGGAGTTATAGGTTAAATGGGTTATGAGTTACAAAGGATTGTGGTTAGGAGTCATATGGGTCGGTAACTAAGGGTCATAGGAATTTAGGGTTGATACATTCTTAGGAGTGACGAGATAGATTTGATAGAGGTTCTAAGGGTTAGTTTTTATAAGTTCATATGTGTTCTAGGTTAATTATGTCATTTACAATTCCTTAAAGGTTTAAAGTTATATGAGTCATATGGTTAGGGGTACTCATTGTGGATAATGGTTATTATAGGGTGAAAATTCACAGGGGTTATAACAATTAGGAGTTATAGGTTAAATGGGTTATGAGTTACAAAGGATTGTGGTTAGGATTCATAGGGGGTGGTAACTAAGGGTCATAGGAATTTAGGGTTGATACATTCTTAGGAGTTATGAGATAGAATTGATAGAGGTTCTAAGGGTTATTTTCTATAAGTTCATATGTGTTCTAGGTTAATTATGTCAGTTACAATTCCTTAAAGGTTTAAATTTATATAAGTCATATGGCTAGGGGTAATCATTGTGGATAATGGTTATTATAGGGTGAAAATTCACAGGGGTTATAAGAATTAGGAGTTATAGGTTAAATGGGTTATGAGTTACAAAGGATTGTGGTTAGGAGTCATAGGGGCTGGTAACTAAGGGTCATAGGAATTTAGGGTTGATACATTCTTAGGAGTTACAAGATAGATTTGATAGAGGTTATAAGGGTTAGTTTTTATAAGTTCATATGTGTTCTAGGTTAATTATGTCATTTACAATTCCTTAAAGATTTAAAGTTATATGAGTCATATGGTTAGGGGAAATCATTGTGGATAATGGTTATTATAGGGTGAAAATTCACAGGGGTTATAAAAATTAGGACTTATAGGTTAAATGGGTTATGAGTTACAAAGGATTGTGGTTAGGAGTCATAGGGGCCGATAACTAAGGGTCGTAGGAATTTAGGGTTGATACATTCTTAGGAGTTACGAGATAGATTTGATAGAGGTTCTAAGGGTTAGTTTTTATAAGTTCATATGTGTTATAGGTTAATTATGTCATTTACAATTCCTTAAAGGTTTAAATTTATATGAGTCATATGGTTATGGGTACTCATTGTGGATAATGGTTATTATAGGGTGAAAATTCACAGGGGTTATAACAATTAGGAGTTATAGGTGTTATTCAAAGTAATTTTTAGGAGATGTATGGCATGTTAGAGTTTAGGTGTTACAATTATAAATGTTAGAGGTTAGAATAATAATGTTTAATGGTGTTAGTTGTCTAAGATTATAAAGGTTAAGTGATAGGTGTTATATCATTATTTTTGGTGTTAATGGTTAAATGGGTTATGATTTACAAAGGATTGTGGTTAGAAGTTGTTATCGCACAGTTTGTAGGAAGGGTTTAGGTAGCTTGAGTCAAGGCTTCAAACTGGCGTAACAGGAGCTTCCCTACCCACTGTCACCTCGATTGGGAGCTCTTTCTATTTAGGATGGATAATCCAAGGGAGACGTCCCTAGTAATCTGGGTTTCTGAAGTGCTAAAGGTTTAATGGATCAAGGTAAGAGATTCCCTTCACAGATTACTGCCAATAATGATAGTCAAGGAGAGGATATTCCACTGAATGGCACCTGTTTGCGAGACAAGACAAATAAAACTAAATAATGTGCTGCAGTGGTTAGTACTTCACAATATCAATGACTATCTTCAACCATGTATATGAGCAATGATCAAATGTAATTATTGACGAAGTCAATGATTACTAAACAAAGACAAATGGCTTATATCACTTCTTCAATAAATACACAAGAGATATGGGCATTCAATGTATAAAATCAAATCCTTGTATTATATCAYAATGCAATTCATATCATAAATCTGCTCACAATAAATATTGTTGCTGCGTCACTATGCAGAATGAAGGTGACGTCAGCTTTAATATTAAGTTAATTTGAAGACAATGAGAGGAACGTTTTGTTAATTAAGCTCATGAATATAATCAATGACTCAAAGTCTATCAAATGGAGGTGACAATGTCAAAACGTTTTATGCCAAAACAAGAGATCAAACAAGTGTGACGTCRCCTATATTGTTGTTGTTTTTTTTAGGGTTAGGGTTAGCTAGTCAAGGAGGTGGACGTTTTGACAAATCAGCCAACGAAAAAGCTTGAAACCTCTATGGCTATGAAGAGATGAGTCAGCCACAATTTTTGGTCCAAACACAAGTCTAAAAAAGGCAATACATCATCATCATTTAGGGTTAGTCTAGACGCTAGGGTTAGTTAGGGTTTCAAATAAAAAGAGTTTCGAAAGAGTGTTTTAAGCACAAAAAGCTCAACGTTGTACTTCTAGACTAGTGCCTTGGGTTAATGGAGTCAAATGGAGAGAAGCTAATGGCTTGGAGAGATTTAAACCTAAGGACAAGAGGATTAGGTTTAATGGTGCTGCTATGGTAGGGCCACTAAATCAAAACCCTAAGAGGGGAAGGCTTATTCAGGTGTAGCTAAAGCTAGGCATGATGCTCCTTCTTCTTTCCTTAAGACTCTTTTGGCAAAACGGCTAGCTAATAAACACAAATCTATGGCTGAAAAGTGTTGTTTGGGGACAAGGCTTTTCAAAACCCTAGAAGCAAACCCTAGGTGTAAAATAAATTAGGCCTAGGATGCCTTCTTTCTTCAATTTATGTTCAAAACTATCTCAAGAAAAGAGAATGGCTAGTGTAGCTATGGCTAGGCTAAACCTTCTCTAATCAAATGGCTAATAAGCTTTTACCATGGGGACATAAAGCCACAACCTACTTGTGTGTTGGCTCCCTAGGGTTTTAATGATCAAGCAAATAATAACAATGTAACTATACATGCAAGATATTTAATCAACAACCATTCAATCAAGAAGTTTTGATGAGAAAAACACTTACAAATTCATGAAGAAGCTTATCAAACCCTAGTTGTAAACCTTCCAATGATAAATAGCACCATGCACATGCCAAAAGATAATCCTCCAAG
>JASDQU010108052.1:28629-52762 GCA_032191745.1 Picea mariana
CTCTCAATTTTTCCATAGTACCTAATTTTAAATTATAAAGAACATGTATCATATACTATATTATACAAAACAAAAACATATAAAGATCGTATAAAATTTATAAACACATACCTCTTCTTTTGAACAATTAAATATCAGTCATGTTCTTCTTCATCTAGCTCAACATATGTATCGGGATATAGTTCAAAATCGATATTGGTGAAAGGCTCATTCTTATCAACATCATCATCAATGTCATTTTCACTAATATATTTATTGATATCGTCAATGAGATTGTCGTCTCCTAAATTTGGATGATCAACTTCTTCAACTTCTTCATCTGACACATCGACTACATCCACCTGCTCCTGATATGCATAATCATGATCTTCTTCCTCGGATACATGATTATACTTTATTAGTCTTCCTCTTGGATCATATCTAACAATGTATGACCAACCTGCTTTACCAGGTACCTCTGAGTAAAATACTTGCTCACATTGACTTGGAAGAATATAAGGCTCTGTACCTAGTTCAAATGCCCTTGTATTAACCATGGTAAATCCATTATCATGCTCAATAACAGTTCTTTTAGGATCACGTTCATGCATATGTATCCTATACCATTTAACCTCAAACAAAAATATTTTAAAGGAATTAAAATCACACTCAATTATATCCTCCAAATGCCCATAGTACCTATTCTCAGTTTCTTCTGGATTTTTTTCACTTCTAGAGGAAATGTTGGTGACCTTAAACACTACAGTTATCCCACAATCCGAGGTTTTCATCTTATCATCCAACATTTTGATACAAAATTTACTACCATTATAGACTCTTTCGTGGAAATAGTGACAAACTTTTGTGGCATTAGCAACGAGAATCCCTCCCAATTTAAAAAACCTATTCATGGCAATAGCAATGAAATTTCATGGAAATAGTGACAAAAATCCCGCCCAATTTAAAAAAAAAAAAAAAAAAACATGAAAATAATGGAAACGTGGAAAAATTTTGTGGAATAATCCGCCCATATGTAGTAGTGTTCTATGATTAAGACTAGGAAAAGTGGGATTTATCTCCAACTTTTGTCACTTAACTGAGGGGGGTTTCAAGCAATATGAGAGAACCCCAACACGAACCTACAGTAGAAGTTGGAAAGGATCAAGAAGCTTCAAAGCTCTATCAAATTCATTGGGGATGGCCAGCAATAAATGAATTGGATCTTGGTTTGGTCCACATGCACCCCATGTTCATCCACAATGTATCCCAAGTATTGAATTCTTGGCATTCCAAATGAGAATTTATCTAGATCGATGTATAACTTGTGTTTTCAAAGGGTGCTAAAGACCTGATGAATATGCTATAAATGTTTTTCCCAAGTCCGACTAAAGGTGAGGATTCCATCCAAATATATGACAATAAAATAGTTTTTGAATGACCATAATATATCATCCATCATCCTCATGAATGTCATTGGAGCATTAGTCCAACCAAAATGCATCACCAAACACTTTAGATCAATCTTACTTAAGAACTCGGCACCCTTAATTTGATCAATAAGATCGTCAATCTAGGGAATCAAATATTGATTCTTAACAGTGATCTTGTTTAGGGATCTATACTCAATACAAATTCATCATATGTCATCCTTCTTTTATACCAACACAATTGGGCACCCACAAGGTGAAGAGCTTGATCAAATGTGTCCCTTCTGGATGAGCTCATGAATTTGACACTTTATTTCCTCATTCTCCATAAATGAGCATTTGTATATTGGACCATTGGGTAAGGAAGAACCATGTATCAAATCAATATGATATTTTACCTAACAGTGTAGAGGCACCCCTATAGGTGAGGTGAAGATGTCTCTATATTCCTCTATAATCTTGTCCACCTACTTATGTTGTCTAGAGAGATATTGTGTTGAAGTTGTGGTGGTCACAATGTCCTTTTGTTAACCTTCTGACCAAACCATGAAGACGACAAAATTGGCAGTCTAAGAGATTAACTTTTGCCACTATTTTGTTGAGATCAATGAAATGAAATTAGTTGGAACTACCTCTAGTACCATGTAGGGATGACCTCCCAAAGTAATAATGACACTACAGGGTCAGGAATCATAAACATCATGACGTTTTCACATATAGGGTTTTCCTAAAATAACATCAAAAAATTTAGGTTGGGAAACATCACACAATACCTCATCTTTGAATGGATTGATGCCATAGGACAAGCGACACTGTTAGCTGACACAAAGGTCTCATCCCTGGATCAACCAACCAGTGGTGTATGGTTGGGGGTGTGTCATTGTCGATAGCTTCAAAATCTTGATGACCTTAGATGAGATAAAGTTATTTTGTCTCCCACTATCAACAATAAAATGTAGTGGGGTCCCCTTCGCCCACTTCTGTGAATGGAAGAGACACTCCCCCTCCTCAAGCTCCTTTGACTTGTCTAGTTGGATATTCACTAGGTTATGCATCGACGATCCTATTTCCCTTATCCTATTTTAAAACTGAGTCTTAGTTAGGGTTCAACTCTTTTTCTTTAAGCTCAGATAACAATCACTATTTCGATCAACATTCATCAATGTTATACTAGGGGATTTTGTGGAACTCACACCACTTTATAGTTTCCTTCTTTAACTTCTCATTACCCTTCTTTTCCTATGGCTTGAACTGGTTGTCTCAAGGTTGGTTCTCCTTTCTCTATCCCTTGTTCTATGAGTTAGGGTCTACTTTACCATACATTTGTCCCCACATTTTATCGTACCTCCATTGGTGATCATGATTTGAAATTTGTGCATCTGGTGTAAAAAACAACGGGTTTCTTCTACCACTCTCTTGTGAATGAAATTGTGAGTACCACCACTGTCAACTAGGACTAGAAATTTCTAGTTCTTGTTGTAACCCATGCGTTTCAAGGTTTATGGAGTTGAAATTCCTGATAATTCATGCAGGGAGATTAGTGGTTCTTCATGAGGGAATGCAAATTTGATATATTCTTGAGTATAAGTGTTTGTGTCTTCATTCTATAACTCTTGTGTCTCTTCGGTAGTTGTGTCTTCAAGCAGGGCCTAAGTGGTCATATCAATTTGGAATGATTTATATTCTTTACACCAATGAATTGGAGCATATTTTTCATCACAAGTATTGATTTGGATTGTATAGAGAATGAAATTAAACACACACAGCAATATAGCATAGAGCACAGTGATTCAGTGAAAACCCAACTTCTATTAAAGAATAAAATAGTGGAATATTGTAGAACACAAATTGGCTAGAATTGGTGTAGCTTATCTTTGAAGAGAGAGATATGTCGGCTATGCTCATTCACAAAAAGATAATACAATAGGTCAAAGGGATGACCTTTTAACATAAAGAAATAACCTTAAAGTTCCAAAACCCTAAACCTAGGTGGTGAAGTGCCAAAAGGTATTCTTTAAATCCCAAAAGGTATTATTGGGTGTTAGTTTATACATCAACTTTTCGATAGTGTAGCTTTCACATACAATCTCCATTTAAAATGCATAGTAGCTCATTGGAAATATTTAACTAAGGACCACAATAAAACAATGTGGACTAGGTCTACAAAAGGTAATCACGGGCACTTGTCCCTTCTCAAAATATATCATTTAGGGAATCAAAATGGCCCTGAAAGCTTAGGACACAGAAAGTCCCAGAAAATCCAAGAAAATCATAATAAAATTTCCAAGATGGAGAACTGTGTTGAGTCAATGGAAGAGGTGGGTGGCCATCGATATCCACTTGTATCAATTAAAGAAGAGTCCACATATTTTGAGAGTTTCCATTTCTATTGGATACAACAATTGTACTTTCAAGGGATGAATAGGCATTGTGCTTGACCCCGACAAGGACAAGTGGCGAGATGAAGGCTAGTTTTTTTGTTTGTGCATTGATCACCATATCTACTTCTACGGCCCTTCGAATCACTTTCAACCATGTAGCGGGATGCTACCTGCAGACTTGTGCTCGAATCTCCTCCTTGAGGCCACTAATGAAACATTATTTATAGAAAGAATCTATTAAGTTCTTTGTATGGATGACTAATTTCTGAAAGGATTCCATAAAGTTGATGACTTAAATTGTTTGGTGTAACTTGGTAATTCACCCCAAATAGTGAGTATCTCTCTCAAAAAGTGCATGGATAGTGTTAGCACCATGCTTTTCATAGCTAGAGTTAGAGGTTTGTCCAAAGTTTTCAAATTCATGACATGATCTTGGGAAAATCAAGGCATTCCTAGATGATTCATAGGTTAGGGTGAATATCATGTCAAAAGGTATTATGGTTCATTATCACCTTTCATGAGGTTGAAGAAGGAATAATCATGACACTCCATGTCGTTGGTATCATTGAAAACTTCAAAAGCATACTCATTGTGCAAGTTCGTTGCGCAAAGGATTTTGCTGCTTTCATTTGTTGTGCGTTGCGCAGAGAATTTTGTCACGCAGAGATTGATGTCGCGTGGAGGATGTTGTCGCGCATAGGATATTGTCACGTATAGGATGTTGTCATGCAGAGCATGTTGTCACGCAAAGGATGTTTTCACGCAGAGGATGTTGTCTCACATAGGATGTTTTCGTGCAGAGGATGTCTTCACGCAGATAATTTTGTCATGCAGAGGATGTTGTCACGCAGAGGATGTTGTCGCGCAGAGTATTTTCCTATGCACGGGCTACAGGGCACGCTGCGTAAATGCCTGGTTTAGTGGTCAACTTCAAGATCACTTTCCGGCCAACTGGAGAGGAATTTTGAAAATCCCCGAGAGGTTCTTTATCAAAAAAAAAATAATAATAAAAATCTATCTAATATTTGCAAAAGGTGTCACGGAATGGGAGATTCGAAGGAATATTTGAGCCCTATTTTTCAGTTTTCATGATGTTTTGTTTGAGACATGTTTTTGTGACATGTATTTCGACTATATGGATATGAATTTCAAGAAACTGAGAGAGGTTTTTATTTATAAGGAGCTTACCTACAAAAATTGTTTTCGTATTTTACACAACTGTTACATTTTGAGAATTAAAAGTGGCGTTTTGAAGCCTATTTTTCATAATTTCGCCTCCTGAAAAGCAAGAAATCAGTTAAAATGTGTCATTTTATGTTTGTAACTATTTCTATTTTGGGAAAGGGGATGTAGTTAGAAATGGTAATATGGAAAGGACCTATAGTGCTATATATTGCATGGTACAAGAGTAGAGAAGGGTTGGACCCTTGGGGGATTGGACTGTGTATCTTTTTTCTGAATATCTTTATGAGCTAAAAGCAGAAGTATCGTGCTTTCATGAAGCAGATATTCATTACGGTGTTTTTTTAAGTATGTCCTTTCTTTGTAATTCTCATCTCCATAATTGTCAGTTCTTTCCAGTAGTTAGCTAAGAGTAAATTTTGGAATTCATCCATCTTCGATGCTCCATTCATATGGTAAATACATGTTATGTTTTTAAAGATTGAAGGTTCAGAATTCATCCATGCTTGATGATCTTCTCATAGTAATCTATCTTTTTGTATTTCATCTAAAGTTACATTGAGAACTCATTCTTTGCTATATGATCTTAGTGTGATGGGTTGCCCCTTTCTCTTTTCTACTTCCATCCAAAATATTGTATGTTGTTGAAGAATAACACTTACTTTGCCTTTGTTCTCTGTGAGTACACCACCAGTCATTAGCTCAATATTTTGATTTCAGAACTTGACTCCATTTCCCAATGGTACATTTTCCTTGTTTGTCCTACCAACCCTTTTAAAACAAAAACAAACATGTCCTATTGTAGAATATGACCTATGTGCCTTTATTGATGAAACCCATGAGTTATTACAGTCATTAGACATATGATGGAGTCCTCTCTTGTTGTATAGGTCATAATACAATCTAAAGTTGGTTGAAACAGTTACCTTGGGGTTTTCTTTGATACATCCCAAAGAAAATTCTGAGTGTTAACATTTTGGCATCATTTCCGGGGACGATTGTTATTATTCTCCTTGCGAAGAACGACATTGTTTTAGTTCTAAGGTCTGAGAGAAACAGACACTTAGGCACATATTGGCTCTATTTCTGCTCTGGTGACTCCACACATCAGAAAATCAATTTGAAGGTGATTCCACTAGCATAAGAATCCAGAGCTAAAGTTTTCATGGCGACTTCATTGTTCAAAGAGCTCGAGGTATGAAGAGTTTCTTGGCTTCATAATGACAAGCTTGGATTTCGATCCAGGTACTTCATCAAACAAAACAACAAGGTTGGTGGCAGACCTTGTTTCTGTTCAAAATTTCATAAATTGGATTGATATGTCTCCTAAGCATTATTGGTGTGGAGATATTCATTCTTCATTATCATCTTATTTGGATTCATGTCATATCTTTAGTCAAGGAGATAAGTTAGAATATTTACATAAGCTTATTACAGAAATTGAGATAGAACAAGAAACAAAAAGGATATCCCAAGATTCATCTCCTTTTGAAGAATTTTCTAGCCAACAACAAGAACAATATTAATTAAAGACAGATGAAGCAATATTAACTCATTTAGAACAATATAAAATAGGATATCAGACTGCAATGGCTCACTATTACAAGTACTATGACTTTAGGCCTAAGGTTAGTACTATGAGGTTTATTCTTCCTGTAGAAAATGAATTTCCATCCAGCAAGAAGCCTTCATGTCAAAATACAAGTGTTGTTAAAAAACATTTTCATGACATAGACAATGTGAACAGTCAGAAAGAACCATTTAAAGATGATCTCATTGTTGGTCATAAGTAAGTGATAGTTGTTTCTGCTCTCAAGGACCCTTTTGCATCTCTATTAGAATCTTAAATGGAAATGAGCTATGTAATGTTTAAACATGGAAATAGTTTCAGATGGTGGAATAACTTGTCCTATTTCAGTTTTGACTTTATTAATGGAGGAGTTGAAAGCAAGCTGCAGTCAATAAACCACTTACTTGACTAGCTTTATTGGAAGTATGAAATCACTTGATTTGACATTCGTGCTTTATAAATTAGGGTAGGTAGGTGTGAATAAGCTCAGCATGGCGAGCATTTATTTCAGAAATTTTCAGTTTGTATTTTCAGTTTGGGTTTGGTTCAGTTGCAAAATAAATTTGTGGTGGAACAGTTCAGGCTTGGATTTCAATGTGATTGGTTCTAGGTCAGCAAGAGAGCAGTTTACTAGATACAGTTGGAAAGTTGAGCTTGGGATCAACCCAATGGATAGGCATAGGGTCTACGAGTTCTTTGCTACCTCACTAGGAGGATAGAATCCCCATTGGAGCCAGTTGCTAGCACCATAATTTTCATAGCTAGAGTTAGAGGTTTGTCCAAAGTTTTCAAAGTCATGACATGATATTGGGAAAATCAAGGCATTCCTAGATGATTCATAGGTTAGGGTGAATATCATGTCAAAAGGTATTATGGTTCATCATCATCTTTCATGAGGTTATAGAAGGAACAATCATGACACTCCATGTCACTAGTATCATTGCAAACTTCAAAAGCATACTCGTTGTGCAAGTTTGATGCACAAAGGCTTTTAATTCTTTCATATATTGTGCATTGTGCAAAGAATGTTGTCACACAGAGGATGTTTTTGCGCAGAGAATGTTGTCGCACAGAGGATGATGTCGTGTAGAGGATGTTGTCCCGCATAGTATACTATCATGTATAGTATTTTTTGGCACATAGGATTTTGTCGCGTGGATCATGTTGTCACACAGAAGATGATGTCACATAGAGGATGATGTTGTGCATAGGATGTTGTCGGGCATAGGATGTTGTCACGCATAGGATTTTGTCGCACAGATCATGTTGTCGCGCAGAGGATGTTGTCGCATAGAGGATTTTGTCGTGCAAAGGATGTTGTCACCCAGAGAATTTTGTCACGCAGAGGATGTTGTTGCGGAGAGGATGTTGTCGCGCAGAGGATTTTCTTGCACACAAGCTATAGGGTGCGCTACATAAAAGACTGGTTTAGTGGCCAACTTTAAGATCCCTTTCAGACCAACTTGAGAGGAATTTTGAAAATCCCCGAGAAGTTTTTTTCGAGGAAAAAACAATTAATAAAAACCTCTCTCATATTTTCAAAAGGTGTCATGGATTGGGATATTCGAAGGAATATTTGAGCCATATTTTTCCATTTTCATGATTTCTTGTTTGAGACATGTTTTTGCGACACATATTTCGGCCAGCTAGAGATGAATTTCAAGAAATAGAGAGAGGTTTTTCTTTATAACGAGCTTAACTACAAAAATGGTTCTCATATTTTACACAGTTGTTATAGTTTGAGAATTACAAGTAGCATTTTGAAGCCTATTTTTCATAATTTCACCTCCTGAAAAGCAGGAAATCAGTTAAAACGTGTCATCTTCTATTTGTAACTGTTTCTATTTTGGTTAAGGGGTTGGAGTTCGAAATAGTGATCTGGAAAGGACCTATAGTGATATATATTTCATGGTACAAGAGTAGATAAGGATTGGACCCTTGGGGGATTGGACTGTGTATATTTTTCCTCAATATCTTTATGAGCTAAATGCAAAAGTACCATGCTTTCATGAAGCAGAGATTCATTACGGTGTTGTTTTAAGTATGTCCTCTCTTTTTAATGATAATCTCCATAATTGTCTATTCTTTCCAGTATTTAGTTGAGAGTAAATGCTTGGAATTCATCCATCTTCGATGCTCCATTCATATGGTAAATACTTGTTATGTGTTTAAAGATTGTGGTTTCAAAATCCATCCATGATTGATGCTCTACTCATAGTAATCTATCTTTCTGTATTTCATCTAAAGTTACATTGAGAACTCATCCTTTGCTAGATTCTCTCAGTGTGATGGGATGCCCCTTTCTCTTTTCTTATTCCATCCAAAATATTTCTTGTCGTTGAAGAATAACACTTACTTTTCCTTTGTTCTTTGTGAGTACACCACTAGTCATTAGTTCAATATTTTAATTTCAGAACTTGACTCCATTGCCCAATGGTACCTTTTCCTTGTTTGTCCTACCAACCCTTTTAAAATAAAAACAAACCCATCCTATCACAAAATATGACCTCTGTGCCTTTATTGATGAAACCCTTGAGTTATTACTAGTCAATAGACATATGAGGGAGTCATCTCTGGTTGTATAGGTCATAATACAATCTAAATTTGGTTGAAATAGTTACCTTGGGGTTTTCTTTGATACATCCCAAAGAAAATTTCGAGTGTTAACATTTTGGCGTTGTTGTCGGGGATGATTGCTATTATTTTCCTCGGGAAGAACGACATTTTTTTAGTTCTAAGATCTAAGAGCAGCAGACAGTTAGGCACATATTGGTTGTATTTCGGCTCTAGCGACTCCACACATCAGAAAATCAATTTGAAGGTGATTCCACTGGCATAAGAATCTAGAGTTATATTTTTCATGGTGACTTCATTGTTCAAAGAGCTCGAGGTATGAATACTTTCTTGGTTTTAGAATGGCAAGCTTGGATTTCGATCCGGGTACTTCATCAAACAAAACAACAAGTTTGGTGGCAGACCTTGTATCTCTTCAAAATTTTAGAAATTAGATTGATATGTCTCCTAAGAATTATTGGTGAGGAGATGTTAGTTCTTCATTATCATATTATTTGGATTCATGTCATATCTTTATTCAAGGAGATAAGTTAGAATGTTTACAGAAGATTGTTACAGAACTTGAGATAGAACAAGAAACACATGTTGATGATTGCAGCTATGTGAGACATTCTCCAGCTTACAAACCTGTGAGATGTGGATCATTGCAACTATTTGAGACTTTCTCCATATTACAAACATGAGACAAAGCCATTGATAAGGGTATGTTGTTCTTATCTGAGACAAATCTAGAACGTAGAGATGACCTCCTCCATTCAAAGAGTTGAGAAGAACTCCAAATGATTATCCTGTGGGAAAGATGATCTACTGAGTTGGACATGCCTGTGGCTGAGCACAAGGTGAACGTGTGAAATACCAAATTGTTGGGTGCATCGTCATGAGAATAGAAATGAAGATGATGTATTATCCTCCTCTGAGTAGTAGAGTTGATGAGAAACACCAGATGATTCTCATGTGTAATGCAGTGGGAAAGAAGATTTGTTGAGTAGACGTGCCTATGGATGAGCACAAGTGAACGTGTGAAGAAATAGTTTGTTTGTGTTATGCAATGAGCCAGAGATATGTACATCCCTATGGATGTACCCCTGGTGGATGAGCACTAGTGGGTGTATCAGATCCCTTGCTATATTTTCAAGAGTCAGACCTGCCTGTAACCCTAATTGTAATGTAAAGGGTACAGGTTGGCCCCACCTTAATGTGATTAATAATAAATGTGAAATTAAATTAATATGGTTAATATTAAATATTAATGTGACTTAGAGAGGTCGGATCTGTTGTGCCAATAGACACTTTTGTTGATAGGACAAGTCTAATATAAATAAAGGAAGATTCCCCATTGTGGAATCATATCCTTCACACAAGTTTGGAAATTTCAGCAAGTACATATTCTTGGGAAAAGTGCACACCTCTCTTGGGCGCTAGTCTTCTAGGGTTTGAGCACCCTCTTTTGTGCTAGGTATTCTTTGTGGTGAAGTTATTTATCTTGAAGAATATAGAAAAGGATTTGGTTGGGTTTTCTTCCCTTGTTGAGAAGGGTTTCCCAGGATACTTCTTGTGTTCTTTTGCATGGTGTTTCTTCTTGTGATCTTGGTTGTTGCAACATTATTGTTCATGGTTAAGATAAATAAAAAAATTGGAATGAACTACTTTCTTAACCTAGCTCATTGAAAAATCAACAACACAAAGGATATCCCAAGATTCATCTCCTTTTGAAGAATTTTCTGGCCAACAACAAGAACAGTATGAATTAAAGACAGATGAAGCATTATTAACTCATTCAGAACAATATAAAAGAGGATATCAAACTGCAATGGCTCATTGTTACAAGTACTATGACCGTAGGCCTAAGGTTAGTACTTCGAGGTTTATTATTCCTGTAGAAAATGAATTTACATCCAACAAGAAGCCTTCATGTCAAAATGCAAGTGTTGTTAAAAAACAATTCATGACATAGACAATGTGAACAGTCAGAAAGAACCATTTAAAGATGATCTCATTGTTGGTCATAAGGAAGTGATAGTTGTTTCTGCTCTCAAGGAACCTTTTGCAGCTCTGTTAGAATCTTCAATGGAAATGAGCTATGTAATGTTTAAACATGGAAATAGTTTCAGATAGTGGAATAACTTGTCCTATTTCAGTTTTGAATTTATGACTGGAGGAGATGAAAGCAAGCTACAATCAAGAAACCACTTACTTGACTGGATTTATTAGAAGTGTGAAATCACTTGATTTAACATTCGTGCTTTATAAAGTAGGGTAGGTAGGTGTGAATAAGATCAGCATGGTGAGCATTTATTTCAGCAATTTTCAGTTTGGGTTTTCAGTTTGGGTTTGGTTCAGTTGCAGAATAAATTTTTGGCAGAACAGTTCAGGTTTATATTTCAGTGTGATGGTTCCAGGTAAGCAAGAGAGAAGGTTGCAAGATACAGTTGGAAATTTGAGTTTGGGAGAAGCCCAATGGATAGGCACAGGGTCTACGAGTTCTTTGCTACCACAATGGGAGGATAGAATCCCCATTGGAGCCAATTGTTAGCACCATGATTTCATAGCTAGAGTTAGAGGTTTGTCCAAAGTTTTCAAAGACATGACATGATCTTGGGAAAATCAAGGCATTCCTAGATGAGTCATAGGTTAGGGTTAATATCATGTCAAAAGGTATTATGGTTCATCATCACCTTTCATGAGGTTATAGAAGGAACAATAATGACACTCCATGTCATTGGTATCATTGAAAACTTCAAAAGCATACTTGTTGTGCAAGTTCGTTGCGCAAAGGCTTATGTTTCTTTCATCCATTGTACGTTGGGAAAAGAATGTTGTAGTGCAGAGGATGTTGTCATGCAGAGAATGTTGTCGTGCAGAGGATGTTGTCATGTGGAGGATATCGTCGTGCATAGGATGTTGTCGCGTATAGGATTTTGTTGTGAATAGGATTTTGTTGCACATATCATGTTTCTGTGCAGAGGATGATGTCACGCAGATGATGATGTCATTCATAAGATGTTGTTGCGCATAGGATGTTGTCACACATAGGATTTTGTCACGCAGAGGATTTTGTCGTACAGAGGATGTTATTGCGCATAGGACGTTGTCGCGCAGAGGATGTTATCATGCAAATAATTCTATCATGCAGAGGATGTCGTCGTGCAGAGGATTTTCCTGCACACAAGCTATAGGGCACGCTACGTAAATGACTGGTTTAGTGGTCAACTTCAATATCACTTTCTGACCAATGGGAGAGGAATTTTGAAAATCCCCGAGAGGTTTTTTTCTTGGACAGACCAAATAATAAAAAAATCTCTCAGATTTGCAAAGTCACGAATTGGGATATTTGAAGGAATCTTTGAGCCCTATTTTTCAGTTTTCATGATTTCCTGTTTGAGACATTTTTTTGCGACACGTATTCCGGCCAACTAGAGATGAATTTCTAGAAAAAAAGAGAGGTTTTTATTTATAACAAGCTTACATAAAAAAAAAATTCTCATATTTTACACAACTATTACAGTTTGAGAATTAAAAGTGGCGTTTTGAAGCCTATTTTTCATAATTTTTCCTCCTGAAAAGTAGGAAATCAGTTAAAACGTGTCATTTTTTGTTTGTAACTGTTTCTATTTTGGGAAAGGGGTTGGAGTTCGAAGTGGTGAGCTGGAAAGGACCTATAGTGATATACATTGCATGGTACAAGAGTAGAGAAGGGTTGGACCCTTGGGGAATTGGATTGTGTATCTTTTTCCTGAATATCTTTATGAGATAAATGCAGAAGTATCGTGCTTTCATGAAGCAGAGATTCATTACGGTGTTGTTTTAAGTATGTCCTTTCTTTGTAATGCTCATCTCCATAAAAAAAAATTCTTTCCAGTATTTAGTTGAGAGTAAATGTTTGGAATTCATCCATCTTTGATGCTCCATTCATATGGTAAATACTTGTTATGTGTTTAAAGATTATGGGTTCAAAATTCATCCATGCTTGATGCTCTTCTCATAGTGATCTATATTTTTGTATTTCATCTAAAGTTACATTGAGAGCTCATACTTTGCTAGATGCTCTCAGTGTGATGGGATTCCCCTTTCTCTTTTTTTCTTCCATCCAAAATATTTCCTATTGCTGAAGAATAACACTTACTTTTCCCTTGTTCTCTATGAGTGTACCACCAGTCATTAGCTCAATATTTTAATTTCATAACTTGACTCCATTTCCCAATGATGCCTTTTCCTTGTTTGTCCTACCAACCCTTTTAAAACAAAAACAAACTCGGCCTATCACATAATCTGACCTATGTGCCTGCATTAATGAAAGCCTTGAGTTATTACCAGTCATTAGACATATGAGAGAGTCATATCTGGTTGTATAGTTCAAAATACAATCTAAAGTTGGTTGAAACAGTTACCTTGTGGTTTTCTTTGATACATCCCAAATAAAATCATGAGTTTTAACAGGTAGCTTTAACAAACTAACTCCATACGATGTAGCACGCATAGGATTTTTAATTCCATTACCACCATTCCCATCGTTGTGTATCTAGATACAGGACCCCTAACCTGAGTTTCATCATGTCATTAGTAAATCCCTAGGGGGGAAAGTAATTTTCCATTTGGGTGATCCATCCTAATGGGTCATAACCATCAAACTTGTTCAGGTGCACCTTAGGAGAATGGTGCCATATGTTATTATCCATTGATATATTTATTTTTGAACCCGAAGAGGGTTGTGGGTGGCTAAATAGTCATGATATAGAAGTTTCTTCATGTGTGGCTCAATGTGTTGTGCATTCTAGTGGTGTTCTTCAAGTATTCCTCGAGCTAGCATACCCAACAAATTCTCATTCAATGTTTTTTCTAAGTTGGTTAAGTTCTCCTAATTGTTTTTCTATAACTTCTCATCCAACCCATTTATGTTCTCTTGAAGTTGCTTAAGTTTACCTTCCATGAAGTCCAACTTTTATGCACTAGAGTGGGTGATCACGTTGTATAAACAAGGATAAGGTGGGTTGTAGGTATCCTTAATGGGTGAGCTCATTGAAAAAGGTTACTGTGTACTGAGGGCAATGGAGTTCAGGTGTTATAGCTATTTGATATAAGTGTGGGGTAAAATAGTAGTACTCGGCTCAATATCTCAGGACACTAACTAAGGAGGCTCAATTGTGCCCTTAGTCGTACTACTCTACTACTCAAGTACTAGAGAGTGATCTCCTTGAGTACTACTCTTGGTGTACTATAGCAACAAGGCGGTCGATTAACTTATATAGAGTTGGTTCCAGGCATACCTAGGGGACTTCCTATATACCCAAGGGTACATTGAAGTGAGATTTTGTATATAGGTATTATCTTATGCGGTACTACTTGAAGGGGTACCAATAGGGGTTACAAGGGTTTCCAACAATGTGCTGCCACTTATATTTCCTACATGTATTCTTCCCCAACCACAATTTTACCCATTGAATGATATATCACTGTGTTATTTAAAGATGTTGAAACATGTGTTTAAAAAAAATGGAAAATTTAGGAGCTTTCCAACCCAATAAAAGCTCTTAAAATCACCAGAAAATAACTCGTTCAAGGTAGGGTTTGAGGTCGAAAATGTAAAATGATCACATGTTCTATTATACCTCTTGGATGAGCTATTATGACCCCAATTATGAAATTCCACAACTTGTCTCAATCTATTGGCACTGGTTTGACTGAAATATGTGCACTCTATCAAAAAATATCAAATCTGTGAATTTGTAGCCATCACCGAAAAAAATCCTAAGAAAAGGTTGATTTTAAATCAATGATATCTCCACTTTCTTAATGTTTTTTTGGATTTTTTTTTTGAACTTGGGTATTTTTGGAAAGGAGTTCAGATATATGGCTAGTTTCTTCAAATCCTGCATAAAAGAATTTAAAAATTGACATGAATTTTGTCGTCCTTTTTTTTTCAAAAATATACAAAAAAAAAAAAATCTCACTTTATGCCCCAAAATTTCTCCCACTTTGTGCCCAAGAAAGAGTTTTGATACCACTTGTAATGTACTTAACCCAAAAAGTTTAGAGAAATTACATAAAATGTACTGCAAAACTAATAACACAATAGAAAATAGATAAACCCTAGAAATATCTCTTGATAATAAAAAATAGAGAGCTATGTTCACTTGCCTCTTCAAGGGGGCAACCTTATAGAGAAAAGCTCCAATTACAATAACAATTCTTGATAAATCATTACATAACCTTCTACTCAATATATAGTTATTCATAGAGAATCTTAACTACCTACATGCCCACTTATAATGAGGGTCAACGAACTAATTTGGGCCTTATTAATAACAAAGACTCTTTTTACAATGAGTGACTATTAAATAACTATTTAATGGGCCTTATTCAAGGAAGGTGGCATCATACATTAATAAAGTATCAAGTAATGGGGTTAGGGTAGGACCCTAACAGAAAGTAGTGGGGAATCCCAAGCTATTATATTCTTCCATATAGTTGCACATGACCAACCAATATAGTATTTTTCCTATTGGGAGATCGGAAAATGTAGAAGTAGATATGGCAGGTGTAAAAACAACTATAGATTTAAAGGTGATTGAAATCATGGATGAGAAGGATCCTTACCCTAATCTGTTGGGTATAGATTGTGCCTTTAATAATCAAGCCATTATTGATATGAAACAATGACATTTTAAGAATATGGTACCAGAGTGGTGCAACCACTAGATTATGTTTGCATACATTATTGCATACTTTAGGCCTAGTCCCTAAATCTTTGTACTTCCACTTAGAATCTCAAAGGTAGACTAAATATTGTGGTAAGGTTCAAGAACAATTTTGTGTTGATTTCTTTTATACCGGTGAAACTCCTGAAGTCATCATGGTACTATGGAATACTAAGAAACTTCTATTTTATGATGAGTTGCAACCTCAGCTCTCCTCTAACTTTTATCTGCAACATCTTGATATGGTCAAATTCAGGGAGATGGAACAAAAAATATGTGAACCTTTGTGTTGAAAAAATATAGTACAAGATGATGGGGACAAAGGTGACCTAAAAGAGTTGCATCATATCTCCTTCTAGAATTTGAGGGATTGGGAGAAATGATAGATAAATGTGTTAAGGATGCAGAGTCCTTATAAGCAATCATTGAACTTGAAAAAAATCAATATTGGGAAGTCTAAGGAATGAACCAAAATGACTTCAATTGGAGATTATTGGGACGATCAAACTGTGTTAGAAGTTGCAACATTGTTTCACTAATATGAATATTTATTTCCTTAGAGTTTTATAGGGACAAATGTCATAATATGAGAACTTACGGAAGTGAATATAGAGTTGCAACCAAACACAAAACCAATTAAATATCACCCTTATATATTGAATCATTGAGTCGATGAGAAGACAACGTGGCAAATTGACCAGATTCTTGCTTCAGGGTTGATATTTGTGGTAGATGAGTCAAATTGGACTCGTCCCATCATAATCCAAAGAAAGAAAAGTACTGGAAAGTTTTTGGCTTGCCCTTTTTTAGAAGTCTTAATCCTCCCTATGTACATGATCCATTCCTCACTCCCTATAGTGATAAAGTCCTTGATCTATGGGAAAGGAAGCATATTCATATTTCAATGGTTTTTTAGGTTATTGGTAGGTTCAAATTGTAGAGTAAGACAAGAACAATACTACCTTTACCATTAAATGGGGTTCTTTTACTGATAATGTCATAACATTTGGGTTAAAGAATGTCCCTACTATGTTCTCTCACATTACAATAACAACCTTTAGGAATTGCATACATAGGTTCTTGGAGGTTTATTTGGATGATTGGATAGTGTGTAGTTTTCTAAAACATCACATTTCAATGCTAACGCTTAGGTTTGATCATTGTAGGTAGTTTCACATTTCCTTGAACCTGAAAAAATGTATCTTTTGTACACCTTTTGGGACCTTTCTATGGAATATTGTGTGTAAAGAAAGATTTTTAGTAGATCTAATTAAAGTTGTGGTAATTTTCAACTTACCTAACTTTACCAATGTTATGAAATTGCATTCCACTTTGGGCATTTCATTTACAACTATGCATCAATTACCGAACCCATGGAGAAGTTGGTCAAAAAGTTTGAGGTTTTCTATTGGAATCCAAAATGTGTGTAGATTTTAACCTTGTACAATTATTTACTACATACATATTTTAAATAAAAGAATAGAAAAGATACAATGGAAAATACACACATTACACAGATATATATCCCCTGGAAACCCAAACCGGGAAAACCAACATCTTCTATATTCATTCCACACCATACATTGTTTACAATACAATATACATATAGGATCCCATAGCATCCAAAACCCTAATCCAATAACCTGGAATAGTCAACAACCCTAATTCCTTAACCGGAAATAGAAAACCATGTGCCCAAAAATGGAAGCAAAAACCGCCAAAAAAAATTTCGGGGGGGCTCCCCCTCTTACCCCACTACATGACCGACACAACGTAGACACTAGTTATATCCATTAAAATAATATAAAACATACCCAACTTTCTCCCACTTGTTTTTTTCTTTGCATACAAGGGGTTACAAGTTTACATAGTCAACAATCTAGGGCATCAATGCCCATAGATCCTCTACACCAAGAGAACTTCTTAGTGCTCACATATTTTGTTAACGAATCTGCAACATTCTTCAAAGTGTCCAACTTCATCAACGACACCTTCTTTTCTTCAACCATGTCTCTCACAAAGTGATATTGAACATCAATATGCTTTGTCTTTGAATGATAAGTTGGGTTCTTCGCTAGAAAAATTGCACTCTAACGATCACAATCTATCCTTACAGCTTGTTGTTCCAACCCAATACATGAACACAATATTTGTAACCATATTTCTTCCTTGCTTGCATGATTTCCTGCCGTGTACTCAACTTTTGTAGTTGAAAGTGCCACTAAAGACTGTCTTTTTCTCATCCAATTGATTGCTCCTCCAAACAAGTTAAACACATACCCACTTGTAGATATTCTACGATCCAGATCTCCAGCCCAGTTTGCATCCACAAAGCCATGTATGTCCAAAGCTCTGTCCAAACCTAGTCTTCCTTGGTAGCATAATCCATAACTAGTAGTGCCACGCAAATACCTGGAAACTCTCTTTATTGTTGTCCAATGCTCCTTCCTTGGTTTTTAAATATACCTGCTAAAACATCCCACTGCATGTGTAATATCCGATCTAGTACAGACCATTGCATCCATCAAATTTCCAACCGCACTTGCACATGGAACATGAGACATGTCCTCATCCTCCTCATGTGTCTTGGGACACTGATCTATCGATAAATTTACACCTACAATAATAGGGACCTTGAACAGTTTACATTCCTACATATTAAACCTCTACAATATGGTCTTGACATATTTTCTCTGATTTAACCAGAGCTTCTCATTTTTCCAATCTCTTTTAATTTCCATGCCCAAAATGAAATTTGTAGCACTAAGATCCTTCATGTCAAATTTAGAGGACAACTGAGTTTTCACATCTCTGATAATATCCTTGTTGTTACCTATGAGCAAAAAGTCATCCACATATAAGACCAAATAAATCAAATGATCACCAATTAATTTAAAATACACACAGTGATCTGCTTTGCTTCTTGTGAAGCCAAGTCCCAACATATAAGTATCAAATTTTTTATACCACATCCTTGGTTATTGTTTTAAACCATGCATGGAATTTTTAATCTTGTATACCAGCTCCTTCTTTCCCTTCACAGCAAAGCCTTATGGTTGCTTCATGTATATTTCTTCTTCTAGATCCCCATGTAGGAATGTTGTCTTCGCATCCATCTGTTCCACTTCAAAATAAAATGCAATAGCAACATATAACAGAAATCTAATAGAGGTTAACTTGGCAACAAGAGAAAAAATCTCACCAAAATCAATTCCCTCAACCTGGGAATAACCCTTTGCTACTAATCGATCTTTGTATTTCTCCACTTTGTCATCTGCATTCAACTTCTTTTTAAATACCCATTTGCTGCCAATGGGATTTTTTCTAGTCGACAACTCCACTAGATCCCAAGCCTCATTATTATCCAAGGATTCCATTTCTTCGACCGTGGCCTTTTTTCAGAGTTTTCCATCCTCTAAATCCACTACCTCCCTAAGATTTATAGGATCATCATCAGTAATAGACAAAGAAAAATTTGAACGGAAATCGGTTAGAGTATACCTTTCTGGTATCCTTTTTTCTCGAACCAATCTCCTCAATACTGGAGCATGAGGATCTTCTTCTTTTGATTCTTGTTCTTCTATAGAATTTGATTCATCATCCTTTGACTCAAACTCTATTTTCTCTGGATCTTCCTTACTTGATAGGACTTCCTGTTTGACAACATCTTTCATTTCTCTAAATACCACATCTCGATTGTACACAACCTTCTTAGTTCTTGGGTTCCAAAGCTTGTAACCTTTGATACCATCTTTATACCCAATAAAGATACATTTTTCAGCCTTCTTATCTAGCTTACTCATGTTTTCCTTTGGAACATGAACATATGCATCACATCCAAATACCTTGATATGTGTGAGAGAGGGTTTCTTACCAGTCCATACATCATGTGAAGTCTTGTCATCCATTTTTGATGAGGGTTATCTATTGACCAGGTAACATGCTGTACCCACTGTCTCTGCTCATAATTCTTTCCCTTACCCAGAACCACTGAGCATGCACCTTGATTTTTCCACCAACATCATGTTCATCCTTTCTGCAACTCCATTCTAATAAGGTGTATAAGGAGTTTTCTTATGCCTTGTTATACCACATTTCTTACGTAATTCTTCAAATTCATTCCCGCAAAACTCTCCACCATTATTTGTCCTCGACACCTTAATTATTTTATTCTCAACAAGAGCCTTAAACTCTTTAAACATGTCAAAGACTTCATATTTCTTACTGAGGAAATATATCTAAGTATTCCTGGAGAATTCATATATAAATGAGACATAGTACACAGATTTTTTCAATGATGGAATTGACACAGGTCCAAACACATCACTATGTACTAGTCGTAAAATTCCTTCTTCCCTCCTTGCACCAAAACGGAATCTTACCTAATTCTGCTTCCCTTATAGGCAATGTTCGTAGAAATCAAAATCCAGAGAGTCGTTAGACATACGTTCAACCATACCTTTACCGTGTAGTAGTTTAAGACCCTTCTCTTCGATATGCCCTAGTCTTTGATGCCACATCATAACCTTTTCTCCAAAGACTGTAGGAGTTTTTTCTTCTTCATCTCTAATATCAGAAACAATGGAACTATTACACCCATCACTAATAGTGCTTCCTTTTGTATTTTACAGAGTTCCAATACGAACTCCCTTTAGCAACACCATTTCTCCTCAAACCATCCTACAAGTTTCTTTTTCAAATACTATTTTTACCCCTACATCAACCATTTTTCTTACAAAAATCAAATTTCTGGCCAATCCTGGGATGTGCAAAACACCAGGAAGTGTTCTCATCCTTCCATCTATGAGCCTCAACTTGACTCTTCCTCATCATATGATTTTGGTTGTCAATTCATCACCTAGGAAAACATTACCTCCATCATACCTTTCATATTCACAGAACCACCCATTGTGGAGATTCACATGAAAGGATGCACCTGAGTCAACCAACCATGCCTCATGGTCTGCATGTGTTCTTGAAGAATCCAAGTACACATCCCCTCATTTTTCCTTGGAAGTAGTTTCTTTTGTAGAGGGAGCACCTTCATATACCTTCACTCTCTCAGCATTCTTGGATCTACATTGCTTCTTGAAGTACCCTTATTTTCCACATATTCAGCATACCTTTACAAAATTTCCAGGAGATTTAGATCTCCCACTTGAGGACTTAGATCTATTTCTTTCCCGGGAGCGTCCCCTTACAAATAATGCATATGTGCTATGTCCTTCCATGTTCTTTCGTCTCATCTCCTCTGACAACAAGGATAAGACCACATCATCAAAACTCAAGGTAGTTGTATTACTACCTATGGCCACAACCAGACTATCCTACGAGTATGGTAAAGAGCACAATAAAACGATACACTTATCTTCATCTGAAATTGTAATATCAACAGATAATAACTGACTTACCACAGTATTTAAGTCGTTTAGATGCTCTGTCACAGAGTCTCCACCTCTCATCTTTGGGTTATACAACTTCTTCCATAGGAACAATTTATTTACTAGGGACTTAAACTGATACAAGTTCCCCAACTTATCCCATAACTCATTGGATGTAACTTCCCCTTACACATTCAGTAATACTGAATTTGAGAGACACAATTGGATTGTGCTCTTCACCTTTCGATCCAAATTTTTCCAGTCATCTATTGACGTTCCTATAGGTGCAGTACCTGGATCCACTGTGATCCACTGATCTCTGTCTACCAACAAATCTTCCATATTGAGCTTCCACAACTCAAAACTTTGCCCATTAAATTTCTCGATCTTTATTTTCGAATTGCTTGCCATTTCTTTTCACTTGAAGAATCAATATTACAGATCTCCCACTATAACAAGGTTTATCACAATCCTGAGCCAAACCCATGACCACGAAGGCGTCCCCCTGAAGTCAATAATAGCTATGATAACAAATGTATATTTAACCTTGTACAATTATTTATTACATACAGATTTTCAATAAAACAACAAAAAAGATAAAATGGAAAATACACACATTACACAGAGATTTTTCCCCTGGAAACCCAAACCGAGAAAACCAACATTTTTTATATACATTCTACACCATACATTGTTTACAATAAAATATACATATAAGATATCGAAGAATCCAAAGTCCCAATCCAATAACTTGGATTAGTCAACAATCCTAATTCCTTAACCAAAAATAGAAAACCATCAGCGAAAACCATGTGTCGAAAAACCACCCAAAAAAGGACACAAAAAACCATAAAAAAAAAAATCAGGGGGGATCATGCCCCCTTGTGACCCCCTGAGAAAGGGGGCGCTTCGCCCCCCTCTTACCCCCTTGCGCGCTCGACACAACGTAGACACTAGTTCTATCTATGAAAAGAATATAACACATACCCAACAATGTGATGTTCCTTTCAATGTGTTGAAGGAGAAAATGGTAAGTGCATCAATTCCGATGCTTCCTAATTAGGATGTATAATTTCATGTACATGTTGATGTCTTTATTATAGCATGAGTAGTCCTTGTGAAACTAGGGGAAGTAAATATAGACCCCCCTGTGTCAAGTAGAGTGTATATCACTACTGAGTAGGAAGGACTTGTGATGGTATATGCTTTGTAAAAGAATTTCCATTATCTGTTGGGAGGGAACTTCAAGTTTTTTCATTGATCATTTTGCTCTAAAATATTTAGTCAATAATCTTGTTTTGGAAGGTCAACTTTTTTAGTGGCTACTATGTTATTTTAGGAATTTTCATTTGAATTATTTGTGAAACCTATTAGACATAATGTAGGTCTAGATTATTTATCACATATTGGAGTCAGGAGAGTCTGGTGTTGCAGTTGACGATCAACTTCCAGATGTTGACCTTTTCTAGATAGAAGATGTCCTTGATTACTTGAAAGAAATTGCCTTATTCTTAACTACATGTTCTACTCCTGTAAATTATTCTGCAACTCAAAAATTCCATTTAGTAGTGTGGAATACAGATTAACAATTAATAGTAGGAAAACTCTAGAAGTTGGAAAGTGATGGAATTCTCAAAATGTACCAGACCATAAGTGTAAGGATATTCTTTGGGAATTCCATCATGGAGTTGAGGGTGGACATTTTGGAGGAAATTGACCACTCAAAATATTTTATATGTTGGTTTGTGGTGGCCTATAGTTTTTAAAGATGCTAAAGAGTATGTAAAGGGTTACGATGTCTGTCAGTTGGTGAAAAAATCTTCTAGAGGGGATGAGTTACCATTGCATCAATTTTGGGACCTTCGACCATTCGATAAATGGATAGTGGAATTTATTGGACCTATCAACTCCCCTGATAGGAACTTTAAGGCTCACTACACCATTACCACAACCAATTATTTTACTCGATGAGTAGAAGTTGTGATCACTCAAGACTATTCCACTTATACTATAGAACTATTTATCTTTGAGAATATGATTCCTTGGCTTGGGATCCTTAGAAGTTTGATGAGTGATCAAGGGTATCACTTCTTAGGGTCCACCATCACAACTCTCATTGGGGAATTTCTAATTCAACATCATAAGAGTATCCCATATCATCTACATGCCAATAGAGTTTTTGAATATTTCAATAAGATCTTGGATCATGGGTTGAAAAAACTATGTTCTACTAATAGGGATGATCGGGATGATAGAGTCCAAATGGTACTTTTTTCCTATAGGACAACCACTAAAAAATTACATAATCATACCTCTTTTCAATTGGTGTATGGGAGAGAAGCTATGATACCTATAGAATGTGTGGTTCCTAGTATATTCATTGCATAAGCTACTCACATGATGGAGGAGGAATCGGTTGCAAATCAACTTGTTGAATTGATGCAATTGGAGGAGTCCCAATTTTTAGCTAACTTTCACTAGTCCATGGAGAAAGCAAGATAGACAACCTAGCATGATCACGACATTAAGAGTAATTCATTCTTAAGGGTGAATTGGTTCTCATATAAGACAATAAATATCTCATAAATCCATGCAGGTTGCAGATGCATTGGTTGGGATCCTATATGGTTGTGGAAAATCACAAGTCTAATGAAGTTCAATTGCATAAAATTGATGGTATCCTTCAGTCAAGATGGGAAAACGATGCTCACTTGAAGCCCCATACCCCAAACCCCCTGATTTCTTAATTTTATGTCACTCCTAGGAAGAGGAGCTCAGTTGATGTTAGGTAAAATTTTGGTTTTGGTCTAGCTTTGGTCTTCTTTATTTCATGTTATGTTGTGTCAATGAGTTTGGTTCTTCTACACATCGAGTCTAGTATTGTGTCGAGTTCCTCCCCATCTTTTTATTTTTTGTGCCGAGAGGATCTCTACAGTGTGGGAGA
>JASDQU010108052.1:63948-78410 GCA_032191745.1 Picea mariana
ATATATATATATATATATATATATATATATATATATATATATATATATATATATCACATTTACCATTTTCCAGACCTACTGTCATTAGTTCACATGGATGAGGCTCCATGTAAACTAGTGCATGTTCCAGACCTACTGTGTGAATTTTATTTGGACACTATCTCAGTGGTTGAGTTCTACATTCAGAGAATTCAATTAAACTGGTGCATGTTTATCTTGTTTGAGTTATTCATTGCATGCAAGGATGCCTATGCTTTAGGGGCTCCCTGTAGTTTTGAATATTTGTTATTAGAGTTTTCCATGTAGAAATGGATGCTACCAGAGGACTACTACAGTAGTAGTTTTTTCCATGGAGAAATGGATGCTACCACACGACTTGCAGTTGTGCTCAGGACAAGTCTGCACCATTCTAACTGCATAGTGTGAACCATTCAGGGTATGCAAGAATGCACAAAATCATGCTCTCATGAGTCTTCCTTTTCCAAGTGGTCTGATAAGATGACCATGACCATTTTTTTGCAATCTGATTACCAAAGTATTTTTTTTATGCTCTTGCAGGTAAAATCTGGTTTAGCAATTACAAGGACAAGATTGTGTTCCTTTGAAAGGATCTAATAAAGATAAATTCAAAATTTTAGCTTTTCCCTTTTATCTCATTGGTGATGTATTAGGAAAGAAATTATGTTTATGGCCAAGGGTGAGTAAGTCTTGCTCATGTCACTTATATATTGATATAAGTTTTCAATAACCATTGGCCTCATGTAAGGATCAAATATGTTGCTCACCCCATTGAGGTTCGAAAGAAAAGAAAAGGGTTGATTTTGGGTTCAAAGCCCAAGGCTTTACCATGTCTGCTTAGGGAACCTTTGAGTTATGGGTGGCTGCATAGGTTGTGTTGCCTATATTATTGGGAATCTAAATCTCTAATGATGCTCAATTGTTTATCAAAGATATGAAAGAGTACCTTGGCTAGGTGTAGCACTTTTTGTAGGGAGATAGCCATATGAAGAAGCCACATTTTAAGCTATTGAATAGGGAACCACCTTCAATCCTTGTGTGATCATCTATATATGTGCCTTGAACAATTGTTGATGCATCCACAATTCTAATTGGTTATAATCTTCTCTTCTTTGCCAAAGAGTCCCTTTTCCAATGATGTGAAGGAGTTTATAGGCTAAATTAGCTTGTTGGGAGCAACTAGAAAGCTAAGAATCCCCAAATCTTTATCTTCCTAACTCCAATGATATTCCTCCTTTGGATTTTGTTGGCAATATTTTGATTCATGGTTCCTTGTGTCGTTTTTTTGTCTTATCTTCATAAATTTTTGATGACTTATTTTTTTGTTATTTCCTTTTATATGCCACACTTTAGAGGCAAGTAATATTATATTGGACAAGCATGGGGCCCTTCATGATGTCAATGACAATATCCAATATCATCATCAACCTCATAGCCTTGATCTTCCTCCATACCTAACCTTCTGATGTTGTCATGTTATCTTTATTGTTGAGATTTTAAAACCATTTGATTTTTATTTGGATCAGGATCCCATGAGATGAATTGGCCAAGATTTTAGGCATATGTGACTTTTATCTCTATTGATTCAATGGAAAAAATAGGGGGGGGTTATTATTAGGTGGAGAAAATGATCTTATAAGGATGTCTAACTTTGTTTTACTTGACTTTGGTATCAGTGTGGACCACTTCTCCTAGGAACCCTATAAATATAAAGTGTCTTTTTGGGAGGCTCTTTGTGCTCAATAATTTTCAAATAAATGAAAGATAATTCTAGATGGGGATTTAAAATAGTTACCAACTTGACAAGAACCTTCCAAAGTTCTCATTTTTCTAGAGGTCGCATGTAGGGGCCATTTTTACCCCTGAATAGAAAAGTAGTGCTCCTAGAATAACCTTAATTTTTTTTGTTGTTAAAATTACAACTTTTTAAAACCATGGCCTTGATACCATGTAATGTTGCAAACCAACCTTAAAATCAACCCCTTAATTAAAAAGTGGTGCTTCGAGAATCACCCCCTTTTTTTTCAGGGGGAGGGGGGGTGTTAAATTTACAATCTTTTACAGCCTAACATTGCAAACCAAAACCTTTGAATAAACCTAAAACGAATCGAAAAGTGGTGCTACTAGAATCACCCATGTTTTTTTAGGTTAAAATTACAACCTATATGTAACTATGACCTTTACCATTGGTACCTGTAGTGTAGCTAGAGGGATAATATGGGTTATGTAGGGAGGTACTCAAGGGGAATAATAGTAGAGATGTAATGTTATGTATGGAGGCCACTTTTAGTAAATAAGGCCCAGTGTGAACACAATAAATGTAAGAGGGATTACTAGAAGGTCCCCCCTCTAGAATGTTCTTAGGTGGTTGGTAGTATTATATAAAGGGGTGTAAACAATGTAATGGGAATGATTGAAGAAGTATTTTATTTGGATCATATCTCATTAGGAGGTTTCCCCCTCGAAGAGGCAAGTGCACATGAGTGGATCCCTTCCTTAAAAAGATAAATTATAAGGTGTTTCCCTACCCTAAGGGTTTTCATAATAATAAAGAAGATTTTATATGTTCTTCTATGTATCATGTGTGGTGATTGTATTTACAGATCTTTGGTACTTAAAAAGTGGTATCAAATCACTTTCTTCGGCCAAGAAAAAAGGGGAAACCTCATAATGAACTACACTCCAAATAAAATATGTCTTCAATCATGCCCATTACATAGTTTACATCCTTGTATATAATACTACTTACCACCAAAGAACATTCTAGGGGAGGAACCTTCTAGTAATCTCTCTTACATTTACTGTGTTCCTAGGCCTTATTTACTGAAAGTGGCCTCCATACATAACAATACATCTCTACCATTATTCCCCTTGGGTACCTCCCTAGGTACCCCATATTATCCCCCTAGCTACACTACATTAATGTAATGTAGCTAGAGGGGAATAATAGTAGAGATGTATTGTTAATGTAGTGTAGCTAGGAGGATAATATGGGGTAACTAGGAAGGTACCCAAGGGGAATACTAATATAGATGTATTGTTATGTATGGAGACCACTTTTAGTAAATAAGGCCTAGTGTGAACACAATAAATGTTAGAGGGATTCCTAGAAACTTCCTCCTCTAGAATATTCTTAGGTGGTAGTTGTTAAGTTTTGAGCTATTATTAGGTTTCTTTTCAATTTACTAGATAACAATAGCATAGGTAGGATCACTGAGAGAAACACAATCACAATATACACAACATTTATCCTGGGAAACCCTCATGGCGGAGAAAACCCAACAAAAACTTCCTTAATATAGATAGCCAATACAATTCCAAGACAATAAACCAAACACTAGAGAATATCCAACACTGAGAAATGTGCCTCTCTCTCTTCCTTCTTCCGGTAACTGGAAACTGCAGCTTCCTTCAAACTTGTACACTAGATGAGTGAGCTAAATGAGTGACCAAATGAGGCGTTGGCTTCCTTTATTTATACAAACTCGCAGGTGTTGAAAAGGTGTCTCGTCGTTGGGTAGGGACGACTTGTCTTTCTGAGTGGTTAAAACCAATTTAATTGCCTGGGGGGCGACTTCTCAATTTGCATAATACAATTAGGGTTTGACCAATCCACAAAAGGGGATTTGGTCAATTACAATGCCCGACATGATCAATCCACAAAAGGGGATTGATCTAATGAATAATAAATCAATAATAAATAGAATACTCTTTGTAGTTACAATATTTCAACACTCCCCCTTAACAAGAAGGTTATTCTACAACATCATCAGGAGAGAGAGAGAGGGAAGCAACATCAACAATATATGGAACATGGATTGGCATATCTATAAATCACCGAAGTTTTTCTCATCATCGTCATTCACAACATGGAGCTGGAGTAGCATCATCATCCTCATCAGCATGAGGCTGAACTAACATCATCATCTTCTTTAGCATCGGGCTAAAGTAATATCATCAACATATTTAGCATGAGGCTAAATTAACATCATCATCTTCAGCATTAAATCTGAAATAACATCATCATCATCATCTTCAGCAAGAAGATGAAGTGGCATCATCATCATCTGCATCAACATGGATTAGTATAACACTAATACATCATCATAATCAATAAAATCACAAGGTTGATACAACATCAACAACAACAATATCACAGCACAAAGGCCGGAGCATCATCAACAACAACAACATTACAGCACAAAGGATGGAGCATCATCAACAACAACAACATCACAACATGAAGGCTAGAGCATCATCAACATCAACACTAGGCTAGAAATCTTCAGCACAAAGATGGCATCTCAACAACATCAAGACGAATATGGAAATCTTCAGCACTAGGATGGCATCACAAGAACATCAACACAAAGATGGAAATCTTCAGCACTAGGATGGCATCGTAGCACAAGGCTAGCATCACAACAAAATCAAAAAGAAGCTAGAAATATTTAGCACTAGGCTGGCATCACAACACGAGGCTGGCATCACAACAACATCAACACGAAGTTGGAAATCTTCAGCACTAGGCTTGCATCACAGCACGATGTTGGCATCACAACAACATCAGCACAAAGTTGGAAATCTTCAGCACTGGGTTGGCATCACAGCACAAGGTTGGCATCACAACAACACTCCCCCTTTCGAGCGAGGTCCTTTCGGAATACACCAAGCTTATATCGAAAGTGCTCAAACTTTACATGAGATAGAGGCTTGGTCAACACATCAACAACCTGTTCATATTTTCCAATATAATGGAGATTTATGGATCCTCTCTGCAACATATCACGAATGAAGTGATATTGTATCTCTATGTGCTTCGACTCATCATGGAACACATCATCTCTATACAAATCTGGTTATCACATAGGATCATGGTGGCTGCCATCTCCAGATCAAATAGATCTGTCAACAACATTTGAATCCATACGATTTCACAATTAGCGGAACATGCAACAATGTATTATGCTTCTGTCGTGCTCGGAGAAATGCTAAATTTATCCCTACTCTGCCATGAAGTCATGATTGACCCCAAACTGAAACAACATCCTGAAGTGCTCCTTCTATTAGAAGCACTTCCATCTCAATTTGAATCAGTATATCCATACAATCTGAAGTCATGATCTCCATTATAACTGAGACCAAAATCCAACATACCCTTAAGGTATCTCATCACATGTTTTGCATCATCAAGGTGATCACGTCTGGTTTCTACCAGATACTAACTCAAGGTGTTAAAAAAAAAACATATATATGGCTTGGTATTCGTTAGATACATCATCGAACCAATAATTTGTTTGTACAAAGTAGCATCAACCAATAATGATGAGATATCTACCAAGAGTTTCAACATCGTTTCCATGGGTGTGTACATGGATTTACATTCCAACGTGTCAAACAACTTCATTATTTCAACTGCATACTTCCCTTGGTTAAGGAAGATCTTCTTTGGGCTCTATCAAACTTCAAGACCTTAGAGATAATGCATTAGGTCTTTCATCAAACTTTGTAGCAAGATTCTTCTGCAATCTATGATGAGATTTTCTTCATCTTGTCAAGAATACATCATCTACATATAGTAGCAACATCACTGGCTCATTATTCATAACCTTGAGGTGAAGGTTAGAATCAACTTTACTCTTGGTAAAGCCCAAGCTCACTAGGAAACTGTCGATTCTGCCATATCAAACTCTAGGAGCTTGCTTCAACCTATACAGATCCTTCTTCAACTTGCAAACTTGAGTCTTTTCTATTTTCATCTTCAAATCAAATTTTCACATTACATTGTACCAATCTGGTACACTTGATCAGTTGCAACTCAATCTGTGCAATCATGTGCTAGCTCTATGTACTATCTACAAAGCACTATCTGTCTCACTACTTGAGAGTATGTCCTCTCCTCTTTCTGCAATTATTTCTTGTGGAACTGGGACTCTGCACCTTCTCTAAAGCTGAGAATGGTTGCTCCATTCTCACTGTGACTGTTGAAATCTAGGAGTAACTCCTCTACTCCATCATGGAAACAACTTCATCTGAAACTGAGAGTGGCTCAATAAATGATACTAAAGATAGCTCTTGTTCTTTCATGGAGGTAACGTTATATTTTATCGTAGTCATGTCTCCATGACCCAACTAATGTACTTCACCAACTGCCACTCAATTTAAATATGGGGATTGCTCCCCCTAGATCTCATACTATATATGAATCATTGTTGCTCTGGTTGTCTTCATAATTACTGGAACTATTTCTTCAATAAGTGTCTCGTCATAGTCTTCTCCCTTTTGTTGGGAGAATCCTCTAGACACACATCAGGCTTTATACATCTGCAACATGCTTGATCTGTATAGATCAACCTTTGAAGTCAATACTGACTTCTCTTCTAGTCTCACGGAAGAATCCATATCCTAGTCTTTCTCACTGGCTTCCTTCTTTGTCACTGAAACAAGGGAATCTTCCAGGAGATGTCATATCTCCTAGGAGTCTCTAAAATTACAATCTAGTCTTCTCATGGCATCTGTCTCCCAGTCCTGGAAGTTGTCTCTTCATCTGATCCTTTCTGAGATCAGGCTTATCCTTGATTTCTTTTGAGTCTACAAGGATTTCATCATCTCTTACAATGAATACTTGGTGTTGAATACCAAGTCTAAATATGAAAAGTTGAGTCAAACTTCAAGTGAATTATGATTCCCGTCAAGGTGGCTTCATTAACCTTTGAACAATTTTGCTGTGAGTTCTTGTTCTAATGTGCGGTCATCTTTGGAGCCTTCTATTCCTTACAATCAATCTCCATATGAGATACTCTGGATCTCAAAGGATAGCTTCTTCTTCATCTTCTTTGGTACATGAATATATATGGTCATGTACATAGTTTTCTTCATGTCTCGTCCAATATGTTGCCTTCTGCAACCTTCACTATAGCTTCCTCGAGGTTATTCCCTGTGACATGAAACAAGGTCAACAAAACAACAAGCAAGAATAATACTCTTTTGATAATAGTAAATAAAACAATAGCACGAATAATCATCATATTAGCTCCTTTAGAGCTATCACTTGTGACCTGCCTGAAGCAAAGATCAATAGTAAGAAATACAATACGAAATGAGATCAACACTCTTCTAGTGTTGTGATGAAACTATCATCCATGGTAACCTGGAATCAACACAAGAAGTTTCTCCTCAAGGAGATGTTAGTTGTATTTGGTAAATGATTACATTAAGCATTTATCTCAATATGCTCACATGCTACCAAGCATAATACTTTTCAAAGACTACTACCTCAACTATAGTTCTTACTTGTAAAGGGGTAGTTATCAACTTGTCATGTGCAACTTTGAATCTTATCAACTTAATTAGTCAAACCTGGAACCTGGAGTCTTGTCCTCAAGAATGAGTGTGTTGATTTTCTTCCAAGTCTCTTTCACTCAAGATGATAAGTGCTTTCTTCAACCTGTCTTCTGTACTAGGACAATATGCTATCTTGACAAAAGGTTGGTTAGAGAATAAACTCTATGATCTCAACTTCAATCCAACTAATACCTTGACTTTAATTTTGACCAAAAGTTAGTATGATGGTCATAACTTCAACATGCAACCTAGACCAAAATAATGTCATAACAAATGGAGGCATATCAGAATAATCAAACCTGGGTTGCATTATGCCTCTGAATGTGTTGGATCTTGAGATTCTTCTAGATCTATGGTGAGAGATCCCTTATCCTGCAAATACCCTTTAAAGCTTAACAGTTTAAACATATGTGAGTACATACCTTTGATAGCATTTGCAGGTAGTGGCACCATCTTGTAGCAGCAGTAATAATTACCAACCCTTTTTAAGACTTCAAGGGCGACTGCAACTGGTACTACAGTTGATACCTCAACTAATACTGCAACTGCAACTGATTCTGAAACTGCAACTACAACTTAGGTTTTTATGAGGAAACCCTAATTTTTCAAACTTCAAATTTTGAAACTTTTATCCAAGGGCTAGATGCGTTAAGCTGAGGCGAGTAAGATGGTGCAGTCAAATTTCTGAAAATCCAAGTTTTACCCCTTGAAACTGAGCTTGCGGAAATATGGACTGGTACTTCTGGTACTGGTTCTGATTTCCTGGTACTTATGGTTTTCTGGTACCAGTGAAAAATAGGGTTTCACTTTCTGGGAGTTCTATCCACTGAAAAGGTGCGCTCAAGATACCAAAAGCTTCACTAGGTTAGGGCGCACTTTTCTATATGGTTTTTAGGAAAAAATTCCTCTCCAACAAAAATCCCTAATTTTCTTGTACAGCAATAGTGACATTTTTCTTTATTCAGTGAAAGATGCTCTCTTCAAGTTAGCTCTGATACCATGTTAAGTTTTGAGCTATTATTAGGTTTATTTTCAATTTACTAGATAACAATAGCATAGGTAGGATCACTGAGAGAAACACAATCACAAGATACACAACATTTATCCTGGGAAACCCTCAAGGGGGAGAAAACCCAGCAAAAACTTCCTTAATATAGATAGCCAATACAATGCCAAGATGATAAACCAAACACTAGAGAATATCCAACACTGAGCAATGTGCCTCTCTCTCTTCCTTCTTCCAGTAACTAGCAACTGCAGCTTCCTTCAAACTTGCACACTAGATGAGTGAGCTAAGTGAGTGAACAAATGAGGCATTGGCTTCCTTTATTTATACAAACTAGCAGGTGTTGAAAAGGTGTCTCTTCATTGGGCAGGGCCGAATTGTCTTTCTGAGTGGTTAAAACCACTTTAATTGTCTAGGAGCTGACTTCTCAATTTGCATAATACAATTAGGGTTTAACCAATCCGCAAAAGGGGATTTGGTCAATTACAATGCCTGACATGATCAATCCACAAAAGGGGATTGATCGAATGAATAATAAATCAATAATAAATAGAATACTCTTTGCAGTTACAATATTTCAACAGTAGTTAGTATTATATAAAGGGATGTAAACAATGTAATGGACATATTTGAAGAGTATTGTATTTGGAGTGTAGCTCATTAGGAGGTTTCCCCCTCGAAGAGACAAATGAACATGAATAGAGGGATAATATGGGGTACCTAGGGAGGTACCCAAGGGGAATAATAGCAGAGATGTATTGTTATGTAATGAGACCATTTTTAGTAAATAAGGTCTCTGTACATCATACATATATGTTATTATTCCCCTTGGGTGCCTCCCTCGGTACCCCATATTATCCCCCTAGCTACACTACAATATCATTGCAATCAAAACATTAAAATCAACCCTTGAATTGAAAAGTGGTGTTACTAGTAGCACCCATTTTTCATGGTTAAAATTACAACTTGCTTGAAACCATGGCATTAACAATCACTACCATTGCAATCAAAATCTTAAAATCAACCCTTGAATCTAAAAGTGACGCTACTAGTAATACCTTTTTGGAGGGTTAAAATAGAAACTTTTTGAAATCATAGTCTAAAAACCTAATATGGTTGCAAACAACATAAAAAAAAAAAAAATAGAAGAGAAAAATAGAGAAAAAAAAACTTAAAACCATGGAAAAAACATTTAAAAATAATAATAATAATTAGAAAAAATGGAAGAACCAAATAAAATTAAAACAGCCCCACCCTTAATCTTTCTTACACCCGTTCTTAAAAAAGATTGAAAAAGAGAATTGTATATACATATACATGTATTTTAAACTAATTAATAGAAAAAAAAAAACTACTTAAATTTAAATTATAAATAAATAAATAAAAATTAGAAAAGAAAACCAAAAATAAATTAATATAAAATTATAAAAATAAATTAAAAATAAAACAAAAAATAAATAAATCTACCGAAAAAAAAAATTGGGAGGACAATGTGATCTTTGGAATTGCTCCTCCCCCTATCATCCTACTCCTCTTCCCTCATGTCCCTCTCCTTCCTTCCTTCCTTCCCTCTTTTCTAAATTAAATTATTATTCCAAAATGCAAAAAAAAATTATCACACCTTAATTAACAATCATAAAATATAAATAAAACAAAAGCAAATATAAAAAAAATAAAAAATAAAAAATCAAGGCAATTTGAAGATTCAATTATCAAGTACAAGGAAGAAAAGCAGGTACAATTGATGTTAACACTTTATGCAATGGAGGTACATGAAGAAGATCCATTTAGTAAGCAAGAAGAAAACTTGAAAAGATTGAACCCAAAAGCAATAATGATATGTCCATCTAGGATACTTGGAAAGTTGAAACATATCTAAAGTGAGACAAGTCTCGGATATTTAGAGCCTACCAGGTTTAAATCTTGAGATGGACTAGTCAATGGTCATAACCTTTTTAGTACTACTCTCTTATTTGATTGATTTGATGGGAAATTATTTTTTGGGTAAAATGCTTTCCTTAAACTACTAAAATAAGCAATATTTACAAGGCATTTTATATAAAATAAGGGTGGTTGTGACACACAACCATCATGAGTGAAGTGTCCAAAAATAGTCTAGAAACCTAGGATACTAATAACCTTTCATAACAAGTACAAAATTTGCTTCAATTGCTCTAATCAAAACTGCTATGGGGAAATAGAAAAACATGCAACCACCACGAACATAGAGTTCAAAAACAGTCTAGATACCTGGGAAACTAATAATCTGTGATACTAGGTCATACTAATACAAAATTTTCCTTAATGGCTCTAATCAAAACTGTTTTGAGAAACACGCAACCACCATGAGCAGGGTCCAAAAATAATCTAGATACCTAGGGTATTGATAACCTGTCATACTGAGTACAAATTTGCCTCAATCTAATCAATACTGTTGTGAAGCAATAGCAAAACAAACTCCAAAAGTAGGCTAGTTGGTTAAGATGTGGTGCCAAAAAGTCATATAGCAGCATGGACAGTACGTGGGCATGGAGGCGGGTTGTTTATGGGAGGTGGAGGGCCCCAACCATCAATAGAAGGCTCTGCATCTAGGACATTTGTCATTCCCTTGATCATGTCCAAGGGGCCTTTCTATTTCTGAGATGGCAAGGTGAACTGTCGGAAACTTATCATCACTTTGCTTGGAATGGGCACACCAACTAAATTGCCACTCTTGACACTCCCAAACATGGCGACATGGTCAAAGTCTCAGACGATTAGAGTGATGAGATTGAGTAGAGTGGGTAGGGGTATTGGGAGGAGGTGCTTATTGTGCATCGTACCTATACCCCAATTAGATTGCAAAGATGGTCCATCTTGACCTGAACCTTCTAGAACTATGCTGAAATTTGTAGATGCAAACTTTGATGTGAAAATGGATAGAATGTAGTGTGCAAGTGTAGTATAGAATATTTGAGAAGGGAACAAGTGAAGGAGGTAATAAGGTAGATGTTTATTTACAGTATATTGATGATTATATGTGATTAAATCCTACATTGATAATTCTGCAAAGATATAAAAGATGTGATTCCCAAACCCTACATTGGATGCCATTTATATAATGGATATGATTCCCAAACTCCACATATGAATGTCATAAATTCTAACCAATTCCATTGTTTAACTACTGTTTCTTTTACAATTCCCCAAACTCTACATTAGATGCCAAATATATAATGGATATAATTCACAAATATTCCATATGTATGCTGTAAATCTAAGTTGCCGTATGCATTTATCTTTCTTTTATGAATGAACATTATGATTTTTTATTTTTCAACAAGTAGTAATAGTAGTAGTAGTAGTTGTTGTTGTTGTTGTTGTTGTTGTTATTTGTCTTGACCACTAGGAAAATTCCACTCTATTATTCTAAATTAACTCTCCATAAAAATGCCCTTGTAATTCTACTTTGAGCAGAAATCCTCCATTAGTTTCCATAGCATTCTATTATGTTACTTGGTATAAAATTTCAGGTAAGAAAAGGCACAAATCCTTTTCAAATAATAAGTTGTTGCATGCAACATGGGTAAAGAGTATTATTATTAGTTTCCACCACATTCTATTATGTTACTTGGTATAAAATTTTGGGTAAGAGAAGGCACAAATCGTTTTCAAATAATAAGTTGTCGCATGCAACATGGGTAAAGAGTATGATTAGGCTTTTAGAGATGCATCTAGCATGATTAAAGTCTAGGTATCATTGTACAAATTATTATATAGGCGTGTTATTTAATGGATGGGTAGTGAATTATGTTTTTCCATAAAAATTTAGAGGAAATCTCTAGTTTCCAAGCAAGTTTACTATATTTTTTTTCAACCCGTATTTGTGAGCATTTATTTTAGGTTTCTAATATACTCATGGGATCATAAGTTGGATTTATGGGTCTCTTGTTATCCCCGATATCTAGGGATAACTAGGAGATCATGTCTCGAGGCCCACATGGTCCTAGACATGGAGTACCGAGCGCAGGAGTGACTTAGGCATGGCCCTAGAGGGCCCATCTTTCTTCTTCTCAGCCAGACTTGTCCTGTCAGCAGTACCAGCTTCCATCACTACTGGCCTGGCCTTGCATCAGAGAGGGCTCTTGCTCTATGAGGTAATTGGTCCGAGGTATCATGGTATGTGTCATATTTGATCGTTATAACCTTCTTATATATGCATTAGGTTCCTTTCATTTCTGATGACTGCTTGGATCTTACACTAATCCACTTGACCATTGTTGGGGTGATTGATGGGGTAACTTAGCAAGTTGGTATTCATGGGTTTTGGTTAGCCACCAAGGGGGATTTGCAGAGCCATCATCCGCTCCCACCATCTTATCACCTTTACATCTTATACCCCGCTCATCCATCCCATTCCCCTAGTCTGGCCATTAGGATGACCTCTCAGGGTACATTTTGTCTTGTGGGAAGAAGGGGCTAAAGGCCCAGGGGGTAAAAGCAGCTGGTAAAAGATAAAAGCCATAGGAAATAAAACCTAGAGGTGCTTCGCCCAGGGGATCCCCAAGAAGGCAATAAAAAGCCTCTCGATAAGAAACTAAGGGACCCTAAGAAAAATGAATAAATAAATGCAAGACCTAACCAAGAGGATGGGAGGTCTCATCACGAGCTGACCCATTATGTTCATAGGTATTTAGCAGTATGACATTGCCACTATCTGGTCACCAAACCAGGGTAGTGACCTTTAGTTGCATGGCCAAAGGAAAGGGGGTCTCATCACGAGCCAGCCTTCTCATTTCTGCGAAGATACCAGTGGGTAACACTGTCATCTCTGGCCACCAAGCCAAGGCAGTGTCCTCTTCATTGGACCTTGTATTAAAAAGCAATAAAAGAAAGATAAGGCAATAAAGGGCTTGGAAAAAATGCATCCATGACGGGTACAGCTCGCCTCCTACAAAGGAACCCACAGACAACACCAACCCTTGGTCTTACTATAACTGGACATCCCTAAAACCATATCACCTTATTACACATGGCTTGAATAATCCTTTGAGGAAACTTTCCATTTCTTGTGGGTATTAGCCCAATAGGTTGTCTTGTTGGTTTCCTTAGCTTTGTATAGTAGATCTGTGTAATGTCTTTGAGCTCTTAGATGATCTGTTAGGGATTTCATGCATATGTTTGATAACTTTAATGATGAGATGATTTACATTGCTATGATGTATAGGACTGATGAGCCCATGGAGGGCGTAGTCTTTGATGTGCAGGACCATGCCCAGCGGACAGGCACCAGAGGATCGGTGCACATGGGGAGATGATTAGCTCGGACCTCCATAGGGCTGAAGAACCCATCAGATGGTTCCTGGGATGGCAGAGGCAGGACAGAGTTTGTGACGAGCCCTTGCATGAAGAAGAAGAAGGACGCCCTCATCAGGACGCTTTGGCAGATATTGACCTATGGGGGATCAGCCCCTACAGGTGGTATGATGGCTTTGATGGGCAGGATGCCACCAGGGCAGACTGGACATTTCCTGGAGGATGTGGCAGCATGTTTGTACCTTGTGACACGTGTGGCATCTTGCAGGAGGCCCAGAGAGGCCAACGTTTTGCTCCTTGGTTGTTGATTATACCCTAAAAGGGGCAACATCTCCCCCAGAGGGGCTTGACGTCTCCCATTTTAGCTCTATTATGACATTTTTAGCATTTTAAGTGACAAATAATGAAATATTGTAATGTCAGCCTTGTCAGCTGTTTTTAATGACCTAATTGTTAATTAAAGGTCATAGAGATCATATATATTGAGGACGTTTTACCCTCATTTGGACATGACACAACTTGCTCTCTTGTGAGAGTGACTCTTTTTATCTTTTGTCTTGGATATTTTCTCTTGGAGTGAGGCGCTACACTTGAGGAGGATTATTTTTGGCATGCATATGGTGTTTTTTGTCATTGGAAGGTTTACAACTAGGGTTTGATTATGCTCTTCATGAATTTGTAAGTAAATTTTGCATGCAAAACTTCTTTATTGAATGGTTGTAGGTAGAATTGCTTACTTTTATGGTTACATTGTTGTTATTTGCTTAATCATTGAAACCCTAGGGAGCCAACACACAAG
>JASDQU010108052.1:78616-104594 GCA_032191745.1 Picea mariana
TTGTATTTTAAAGCTAGCCGTTTTGCCAAAGAGTTCTAAGGAAAGAGGGAGGAGCATGAGGCCTAGCTTTAGCTACACCGGAATGAGCCTCCTCCCCTTAGGGTTTTGACTTGGTGGCCTTGCCATTGCAATACCATCAAGCCTAACTCTCCCGTCCTTAGATTTAGATTCTCCCAAGCCATTAGCCTTACTCCTTGACTCCATTTACCCTAAGGCACTAGTCCAAACCTAAAACGTTGAGTCTTTTGTGTTAGAACCAACTCTTTCAAACTTCCTTAAATTGAAACCCTACTAACCCTAAAATATTACTAACCCTAGCGTTTTTCTAACCCTAACCTAGATGACGTCTTGCCTTATTTCAACTTTGGCTGATTTAAAATTCACGGCTGAGTCATCCATTGATTGGCATTGATGTGTGGATCCCTTTTATTGGTTAAATTTGCAAAACGTTTACCTCTTTGCCTCTCAAACTGACCTAGGATTAGGGCTGACGTCACCTGCATATTAGCAACAATATTGATGACGTCCAGCCTCTTTCTAACCCTTGTTTAAGTGTAAAAATCCGTGATTTGGTTGGCATCAAAGTATAGATTACTTTCCTTGGCTTATTGTGCAAAACGTTCACTTTTTGCCTTCCAAAAACCAGCATGAATTAGGGCTGACGTCACCCTCAATCTGCAATTGTGACGCAACAACAATATTTATATATGAGCAGATTTATGATATTTATTGCATTGTGATAATACAAATATTTGATTTTACATATTGAATGCCAATATCTCTTGTGTATTTATTGAAGAAGTGACATAAAGTACAAGATTTTATTGCAATCATTGACTTCGTCAATAATTACTTTCATTAATGCTCATATGTATAAGAGATATTCATTGATATTGTGAAGTACTAACCACTGCAGCACATCTTCTAGCTTTATTTGTCTTGTTTCGCAAACAGGTGCCATTCAGTGGAAGATTTTCTCTTTGACTATCATATTGGCAGTAATCTGTGAAGGGAAGCTTATCCTTAACCGTTGAAGCCTTAAACCTTGATCCTTCTCCTTCAGAACCCTATATTACTAGGGATGTCTCTCTTGGGATTAGCCACACTAAATAGAAAGAGCTCCCCATCGAGGTGACAGTGGGTGGGGAAGCTCCTGTTACGCCAGTTTGAAGCCTTGACTCAAGCTAACCTAAACCCTTCCTACAAACTGTGTGATAACATCTCTAACTTTGTTTATTTTATATTTATTTGAGTTGTGGTGTTTTTATGGGTTTAATTATACTCTGCCCATTTTGGAATTTTATAAAAACATGTGAGCTTATTGCATTGAAATGCTTTGTTAGCCAACAACCCAATGTTGTCCTTGAAATTTTGTCCATTCTTGAAACACATGTCCTAAAAAATTCAATGTATTGTATTGGCCCAAACTTTGAAGAGAAGAGATGGGTTTCAAAGAAAATGGAGACAATTAGGAAGGGGATAAAAAGGATGGGGGCAAGAAAGAAGGGGAGAATAAGGAAGGTGATGGTGGTGGTGGTGGTGGAGATTAGAAGGATGACGGAGAAAAGAAAAAGGGGGGAGGAGATTATAATAAGAAGGGAAATGATGAATCCAAAGGTGATGGTGAAGACAAGAAGGGTGAAGGGAAAAAAAAAGTCACTATTCCTAGATATGTCATTACGTATGCTAATTTTCTTATCTCTTTAGTGATGAAAACCCAAATGCCTACTCTATAATGTAACTCTCTTAAAATACTATCATCAAATATGTGTTCTAGATAGGCCTAAATCCTTGGGGAACTAAAAGGTTGTGATTTGAGGATATGAAGGACTTATCAAACCCACCAAAATAAAATAAGTTGATGGGGAAGAATTTTTTTCATAAATCTGGGCTAGGTGGCATATCACAATATGAGGTACTTAGCAACAACTTGAATGGTGATTATTTCCTGTCTTTAGTGTAGTGTATTAGCCTCAACTTTGAAGACTATATATGGGTTATAAGGAGGATGTATGCTTGCCTAATTGTTTAGTTGTGGTTTTGTTTCATGGAGAAGTAGCACATTATATTTTCATAAAAAAACATGTATTATCTCTTGTTGTAATATGCATAGTACAATAAGTGTGATATGCTTTTGTTGAATTTAAAGCAGCTGGAAGAGCCATTCTCTGGGAGGATGGAAAAGACCCTAGCCTAGATCTATGGCCCCCAGTGCACTCCTGGGGTTCTTGGTCTGGAACCAAACAGTCAGTGCCATGGAAAAAGACCCTCGTAAGGGCCCCCAATAGTTGACTGGGGTTCTTGGTCTGGGACCAAGCAGTAAAGACCCCTGAGAGGGCCCCCAGTATATGACTAGGGTTCTTGGTCTGGGACCAAGCAGTTAAAGTCCCTAGATATGTCTAGGGCCCCTGGATATGTTCCAGGGTACCCATGCCTGGGGCATGGGTTGATCCTTGGTCTTGTACCTTGGTGGATAAGACCCCATAATTTTTCTAGGGAAACCTAGTCTTTGATCAGGTGTGTGTTCGTGTATGACTCTCCTTGAAGGTGGGCATGACCACATGAGGGATATCCCATATGCAATGATGATAAAGTTAATAAGGTCACCTTAAAAATGAATGGACAAGTATTGCCACCATGTAACCCCACCTAAACCCCCTTTACCCTTGCTTGTGTTTGTTTGGGGTTTTTTTGTTTTTGTCTTAAGGGTTAATGTAAAATATTAATTAAAATGCTTTAATTATAACATATTTTAAATAATATTTATATTAATTTAAATATGTTATTTTTAATAGTTATTTTAATTATTATTACCCTTAATTTACCCTAGCCTAAAAGTATAAATAGAGGCTTACCCCCCTACCTTTAAATATATTATATTGTGTTATTATGCTATCGTCCAAAAAGGTGAGTGGATCTCCTCTAGTGTGTTGTGGCCCTCCTCTGCAACAGTGGCTGAGTAGTGTAACAGTACAGTACTCCAATTTTTTCGGCCTCTTGATCTTTACAGCTTGTGTGCCTCTTGTGTGGAATGTGTCAAGGGTTGTTGCAGGGCTGTTTTGATGTTGTTGTGACCTGTGTGAAGCTGTCGTCACCTCTCTCTAGCACAAATATGTTTCCTTCCTTGAGTTGTGGCCTCCCTAGTGTAGATCTGGTCCTGCACATTGGGCCGTGACCTCTCAAGCACAGATCTAACCCCTGTCGTGGTCTCTCAAGCTCTGATATGTTCCTATTCTTTGAGTTATAGCCATTCTGTATATGAGGGTTTGGGCCATTGGAATTTCTATGTGTGTAAGGGTTTTATTACAGAAACTTATGTGTGGTGGTTTTAAGTGATTTCTCCTCCTGGTGGAAAGAAAGTTTATTCATCTCTTGGCAAGAGATCTAACCTATATGGTAGATCAATGATCCTGAATTTTCTCTGAGCATAACTACAAGTGGATTTACATCTCTTGTGTGTGGCATGGACTTCTACAGAGGTAAGAGTACAAGGTAAGCTACCTATTCAATTTACCTTTATCAGATCTGAATATTATTCTTAGTTTTGATCTGTGTAGATCTATATCAGCATTGAATGTTATAGGTTACTTATTAAGATCTGAATATTGTTTTGAGTTTCTTTTAGATCTATATCAACATTTAATGTTATAGGTTGCTTATTCATATCTGGATATTGTTTTGAGTTTTGATTTGTATAGATCTATATCATCATTATAGTTTAGATCTAGATATTGATCTACATCTTCTTCAGTTTAGATCAGAAAGAATGTTTTGTTGATTAATCTAGATCTACTTCTTATCTTTTGGATCTCAATTAAATACAACTCTGCTAGCTTAGATCTGAGTGGATATAAACACTTAGAAATTATTGTTTCTCTATTCATTTTTAAGCAGTGTTGTTTTTGTTTATTGTTCTGAAGATGAGACTTAGTTGTTATTCTAACTAAAAATTTAAAAAGACTTTATTGTTCTGCATTACTTCTCTATTTCTAACATGGTTTTAGAGCTTAGGGCATGAAAAGAGCTCAAGATTTGCAGACTTGAGCCTGTGAAGATCCTCTTCTTAGAGTTTGTTTTGCATATCATAAGTGAGGAATGGTTTTTTGTGGATTTGAGAAAGGAAATAGGGTTTCAATTTTGGTTAAGCTACAAGGTGAGAAAATAACTTCACTCTCCTTAGCAGTCCTTTTAGAACTGAAACCTCTTGGGAAAAGTTAATTGTTTAAATGCTCATTTATGCTTTGGAAAGGAACTTGAATTATTGTCATTCTAACATTTAGAAAATGACTAGAATAGATTGAACATAAGAAAGTTCAATATCTCCAATTTTAATTGAGCATTGTTATTCAAGGTCCAAGGATGATACCTGATATCCTTTTCTACATGCTAAGCATTAGAATTGGTGTAGAGACCTCTTCTAGCATATATCCTTGCCAACAGAAAGATACTCCTTGGAAATTGTTTATGTAGATCTAAACCTTTGAGTCACTAACAGACTTGGAAAGTTTTTGAAGGTTGTTATCACTGCATTCTTTAGCAAGTGAGATCTGAATGACTGTGGCTATGGCTATGGCTATGATCAAAAGTGAATGCCTAGGTAACATGATAGTTTTAAGTTCAATTTGATTTGGTTCAAAAGGTTGGAAAGTGCACAACAAGATATAAGCACATCCTTATCACAATACTAGATTTTCACTTTGATGCATGTTAAGGTTGACCATTATAACACACATGTTCATACTAACACTCTACTAAGATTATCTTCTCGTAAGCATGACTTCTCTAATTATTCACATAGTACATCTCCAACTCCATTTGGGATCAAGCCTCTTTGCCTCTTCTTTAACAAAGCCCTTTCACCACGCCATGCTGGAACTACCCCTATGACAAGAAGGTATCCATTACATTTTTTTATTTGGACTGATTGATATGGAGAGGATAGTGAAATACTATCTTGTTTTTTGTCTTGTACACTTGTGAGATGCAAGTTTGGGTGCCAAAGAAAACCTGTTTGGATCTTTGGTGGAGTGACCAATGCTAGTTAGGTGAGTTTCCTTGTTAGGAGATTTGACTGAATTACCCCTTTCTCACTTCTAAGCTAGGCCAAGTTAGTTGAAGATATAATACAGGATGTTTGGGCTTATAACCATCATCTTAAAGATCACAAGAGATAGGTTTCAGTTTTTATAATGTTATTGATGCTTGGTGAGTTCTTATTTTTCTTTTAATAAGCCCTTGGTAAATTACAATGGCATCAACAGAATCACTGGTAAAGAAATTTTAATGGGAAACTATGTAACTTCAGTAAATGAAAGCACCTTATGCATCCATATCTTCTGTACTACAAAGAGTACACGAGTTTTAAAGTTAACCTCAATACATTGAGTGGTAGATAATTGGAAATGACTTTGGTATTTGGCCTTGAGGAAAAACATGTGTGGGATGACTTTTGTAAGAACATAATTTGTCAATGCATTCTTTGGCCTCATTCTTTAACACATATTGGTTGCATATGGATGAACAATATTTTATACACAAGACAGTAGGATAACCACTTAAGAATATTGGAATTACTTGAACTAACATATTTATATCAAACATCTGCATACACAGAAGAATTCCTAGATAACTTGAGGCTGCAAAGTTCACGTATGTCTTAAGCCTAAGCAAGTTTCATGGATACTCCTTTTTACATTCATTCTTGTGACTACAAATGACAACAAGAGAGATATGTGTACTTTCCTGTCATCTTTACATATCCATGTCTCAATGGAATACTGTCAGAATCTCATGTGTATTTTTATTATATGACCAAGGAAGTTGTGATCTCAGCACATACTTATTTTGATGTAAGCTAAGTCTTTCTCCCTGGTTGGAAACTTAGCTATCTGTTGGTCTTTTATCTCTGATATGAAATACAAGATGTAACCTTGGGTTATTTCCTTGGTTAAAGAGTCCAACAAATTATCTTGGTAGTTGGGGTATTTTTCTTCGTTTTGAGAACCCTACAGATATCTCTTTTTGAGAGTCCTTAGATTGTAATTCAGTCACTATACTTGGCACAGGAGCTCAAAAAGTTTGACTCAACTTTTCATATTGAACTTGGTACTAGCACCAAGAACATCTTGAAAAGATATGACACCAGAACAGAGTCAAAAGTTCTTATAGGCTCAGAGGGAGCCAATTTTCATATGACAAAGAGGCAAACATTTTATGAGACTCAGAGGGAGTAGTCCCTGCATATGAGTTAGTCCTTGACCTACAGCATAAATGGAAACTTAGTAGAATCCAGGGATACTATCGGTTTCTTTTAAAAAGGAAATCAGCCTGGTGCCGGGAAATACTAAAAGAAGCAGAAAAGCATTCATCACCTAAGGGCACTTTCAAAGAAAGCAAAAGCCAGTTAAGTACTCTGACCTTATAGCTAAATTGAATCTTGTGATTAATTCAGAACCTTCCACATTTGAAATGTGGGAAGATGTTGTGATAGAAGAATATTGAAGAATGATGTATGGTCAGTGTTTCAAAGACATCGTAACAAATCAGTGGTAACCTCCAATGGCCTTATAAGATAAAGTCTACCTCAGATGGTTGTATTGAAGGTATATTTGTGACTCATGAAAGAAGGGATTATCTATGACAAGATCCTTGCTTCCATCAGGATCTTTTGTCGCAATTTTTGTTTTTGGATACTTCTTAACAGTGAATTTAAGCAAGAGGCTATCCATGGGAAAGAATCCCATGGATTATAACAAGCTCCGAGAGCTCAGTATGAAAGTATTGATAGATTTGTAGGTTCATCCTTATATAAATATTGTCCAAAATCTTCATGTTATCTTAGGATGATCTATTCCTTACAGGAAAGGAAATCTTTTTATATATAGCTCAGACTAAGAGGGAGCTCTTCAGCAGAAGTTGAAATGAAAGACTTAGGTCTTTTATAGTACTTTCTGAGCTTGGAGGTTTGGTAGAAACCAGGAGAGATATTTCTCTCACAGGGTAAATATGCAGTTGATGTGCTTCACAGATTTGGCATGATGGACTATAAGTCCATGACCACACCAATGATCTCTAATCTAAAGAAACTACAAGATCAGGTCACAGGTTCAGATTTAGAAGATCCCACCTTATATCGGCAGATCATTGGATCCTTGATGTATCTTGTACATATAAGACCAGACATTTGTTATGTGGTAAATGCTCTAAGTCAGTTCATGTGTGAACCAAAGCATATTCATATGGTTGTTGTGAAACATATTCTGAGATATGTTCGGGGAACTATAGCTTATGGTCTCAGATACACTTCCAGTGGAGGTGTAATGCTCTATGGTTTTACCGACTCAGATTGGATGGGCAGTACAATGGATCGGAAGAGCACTTCCAGATATTGCTTTAGTTTGGGTTCGACAATGATTTCCCGGTCCAGCAGGAAACAGGGCTCCATAGCCCAAAGCACTGCAGAAGCAGAATACATTGTTGCAAGTGCTTCTAGCAGAGTAGCAGTGTGTCTTAGGAAGCTGCCTTCAGACTTGTTCATTTCAAAGCTTGAACCTACAGTCATTCACTGTGACAATCAGAGTTGTATAAAACTCACCGAGAATCCAGTGTTTCATGACAGATCAAAACACATTGAGATGAGATACGACTATGCCTGGGACATGGTTCAGAAGAAAATTCTCAGCATTCAGTATGTTCCGACGGCAGAATAGACGACATATATTTTTACCAAGCCACTGTCCTTGAAAAAGTTTGTATACTTTCGTGACAAGCTTGGTGTAGCTGAGAATGCCTCTCTTGCTGAGAAGGAGTGTTGAATTTAAAGCAGCTGTAAGAGCCATTCTCTGGGAGGATGGAAAAGACCCTATCCTAGACCTAGGGCCCTCAGTGCACTCCTGGGGTTCTTGGTCTGGGACCAAACATTTAGTTCCATGGAAAAAGACCCTCATAAGGGCCCCCAGTAGTTGACTGGGGTTCTTGTTCTGGGACCAAGCAGTAAAGACCCCATAAGGGCCCCCAGTAGTTGACTGGGGTTCTTGGTCTGGGACCAAGCAATAAAGACCCCTGAGAGGGCCCCCAGTATATGACTGGGGTTCTTGGTCTGGGACCAAGTAGTTAAAGTCCCTAGATATGTCTAGGTCCCCTGGATATGTTCCAGGGTACCCATGCCTGGGGCATGGGTTGATCCTTGGTCTTGTACCTTGGTGGCTAAGACCCCTGAATTGTTCTGGGGCAACCTGGTCCTTGATCAGGTGTGTGTTGGTGTATGACTCTCCTTGAAGGTAGGCATGACCACATGAGGGATGTATCCCATATGCAATGATGATAAAGTTAATAAGGTCACCTTGAAAATGAATGGACAAGTATTGTTGTAACACCCTGTTTCCCCCAGTCTGTAAAAATAATTATATTGGCCAAGAACTATGGCAAACTCAAAGATGTGAATGTTTGATTTGATGGACCTTTATATAAAAGGTCGATGAATTTAAAATATGTTATGAATATATGTTTCACGACTGCTGGGGAGGGGATGTGCTAAAAGAGACCACAATGGCTAATGAAAGGTGGTGGAAGGAACCTGAAATGGTTGCGTTAACTTCCACCGAACCAATACCGTACTGGTTTTTACTTGCTCAAAGACCAAAGCAACTGTCTACCCTGGACTGAATTACCCGCTAGGATGGTAGGTGGGGAGGCTCCTCAAGAGTTAATGAAGGGATGGGGGCGAACTTCCCATCCGTAGAAGCTCTCAGACCTGACCACGGACGGGGGAATTTGCGCCACACGCAATCTTGCAGAAAAAGACAAGAAAGGAAGTGTGGGGGATAGAGAAGAGAACACGCACGACAGGGATAGCGGAAGAAAAACCAGAGGAACTCTGGAAATATGGGGGAGTTCTGAGAATAGGAGAAGGAGAGTAACCTTCGTCCTTGACTTCCATTCAACGGAAAGTAGGAGACTGAATCTTAAAGCATCGTGGTCTAGCTCGAGGGTGGCTAGTGGTAAATCCGTCTGGAGTCATTGAGCCTACGGTTGGGTGGAAATGAGCACCCCTCTCAGTAGTCGCGTCACACCTGGTGTTTCTGATAAGTGTTTATATCTTGTATCTTGAATTGAATATCCTGGACACATGCTCATGTTTATACGCTCATAAATGGTTTCTGTATAGAAGTGTTTGCCTTGTGTTTTGATCGAAAATAATGGATGCATGATTATACTTATATGACCATAATCAGTTTATGTATAGAATGAATAAGTTCATAATACGAGTTCGTTCCCTTGAGATTTGTTCAATCTACTTGACTCACGCTATGTCCTGATTTGATTTCCCGAAGGTACCTCCTCCTGGGAATTTTTCTTGCATCCCAGAGCCAGAGTGAGTTCCTTGAAAAGACTACCGTTATAGTAAACCCACGAGTTTACTTTACCCCTGTCACAGAGTTCATAGCTCATCGAAATAGGAAGTCTTTTCAGTCAGGTCACCAAGCCTAGGGATAATTACCCCAGAACCCTCTGAAGGATCATGTGATATGAGTCTAGAAACCTTGTACAAGAAAGAGTAGTTCTCTCAGGTTTTGGTGTTTTGACACCCGGGAAACCAAAGGGAAAGACCCCTCATTTTCGCCAGTCGCGAAATCCTGGTCTACGAAACCCCGAATCGGTTTAGCGTGAATAGGTTTCGGCGTTTCGGCACCCGGGAGACCAAAGGGCAAGAACCCTCGTTTTCACCAGTCGTGAAATCCCGGACTATGAAACCCCGAATCGGTTTAGCATGAATAGGTTTCGGTGTTTTGGCACCTGGGAGACCAAACGGCAAGACCCCTTGTTTTCGCCAATCACGAAATCCCGGTATACGAAACCCCAAATCGGTTTAGCGTGAGTAGGTTTCGGTGTTTCAGCACCCGGCAAACCAAAGGGCAAGACCCCTCATTTTCGCCAGTCGTGAAATCCCGGTATATGAAACCCCGAATCGGTTTAGCATGAATAAGTTTCAGCGTTTCGGCACCCGGGAAACCAAAAGGCAAGACCCCTCGTTTTCGCAAGTCGCAAAATCTCGGTACACGAAACCCCAACGTGCCCTATGGATGAGCCCTAGGTCATCGGACAGGGTCTTGTGGTAGGAAGGAGGAGTCCTGAAAGAATCCGGACCGTCCATTTGTAGGGACGTGTGGTGAAGATCTAAAGCCATCGGAGTTCTGGAGATCGGGGAAATAGGAGTGAAGACCCCACCAAAATCCCGAAAGATATAATGTCGGGATTTAATCCGGGTCGTTGATCAAGTCGACGATCTGGATCGTAGATCCGGATGATACTGGGATTTTGGGTTTCGGGGATTGAAGGAACAAGCGTTCCTTGCAACAGGAATCTCAAAAGTCGAGTTCCGGTAGTGCCATTTGGTGTTAGCGTGTGTTCACTGAGGTGGTCACATGGAGTAGGAAAAAGGGGAGCCAAGCAGCTCGTTAACCCCATTTTGGGTTTCGGCACTTCAAGGGGACAGGGAGTCGGGGAGAGCTCGCACACAGAAATCCCAAAACGCGAAAGCTGGAAGTGCCTTTTTGGTAAGGCCTGTGGTCATAGCCAACGATCACATGGAGGAGGATAAGGCAAGGGATGGTTTGCACTAGGCCCCATAGAAATTCGGGGATTCTGTCCCTCAAAGAAAAGATGAAAAAGACAAAAAAATCTAGGTTGTCGTAGTGGGTATGTGACAAATTGGTATCAGAGCATGGTTACAACACTTGGCATGCTTGGGCTCATGGACGAGTTGCGCAGAAACTCCATTTGAAGTACTCTTAAAAGGAGTAACTCTCTATCCTAACCCCCTTTATCAAAAGTCGAAGTTAAGAATGAAAATTCCTATTGTGTGTATGCATTTGAAAAATATGAATTATGCGTTGATTGTGAATGAATATAATGTTAACTAACAACAAGTGTTTTTCTTGCACAACAAGCGGATGATCAACTGTGGGAAACCGCAGACGCATAGAATGGTGACGCACCACGAAGTGGGGGATGGATCCCATGATAGAGACGAAGAGTCTGACGAAAGGAGAGCGGTGGAGACCCCTCCAAATCTAGATGAGATTGTGAGGAGCCTCATGGTCGAACTACAGAGTTGCAAGGCCAACAAAAAGAAGTTGATAAAAGAGAAAGAAAAGAAAATGGAGATTAATGCAGTCTTGTTGCAGAGCTTATCCGACATACAAATACAATTGCAGCATGGACCTGACACCAGTCACGTAGACCAACGACAGAGAAAGAGAAGTCGAAGCCCACCTGGGATACGGAAACGTGGTCTTTTAAGTGGCCACACTGGGAGGAGCACCTCGAGAAAGGTCCACCCTATAGATAAGGGACAAGTGTCAGACGATTCCTCTGGAAAGGAAACTGGCAACTCGGAGGGATCTTCTAGTAGCAGAACTAGTTCTTATTCCCGAAGAAAAAAAAAGAAGCAAAATCATTCCAAAAATCATAATCTCGAAGCATTCAAGAAGGACAAACCACCCTCTTTCGACGGTGAAATAAAGAAGGGAGAGGAAGTGGAGGCCTAGCTGCTTGGACCAAAGAAGTATTTCAGAGTCCATGACTTCTCGGAAAACTTGAAGGCCCGAGTAGCCACTTTCAACCTGAATGGGAAGGCTTCCATTTGGTGGGAAGACCTTAAGAACGTAAAAGGGATTCACAAAGACGACCTATCTTGGGAACAGTTTGAGAAATACTTCAGGAAAAAGTATCTGTCGGAAAATTATTTCAACGAAAAGACTAAATAATTCTATGAACTCAAGCTGGGGAAACTCACCATAGAGAAATATGTCAGCAGATTCCTCGAGTTGCTGAGGTACGTACCCTATATAAAAGCAGAAAAGGAAAAGGTGCAATGATTCATCATTGGACTACCTAAGGACTATCATAATAGGATTGAGTTTGATGAGCCAAAGACCCTAGAAGACACTATTCGAAAGGAAAGATATTGTTATGAACAGCTTGGGCATCGGACAGAACCTCGTGAAGGCTGGAAGCAGAAGAATAGTCCGGGACTCCAGAAAAAGGGGTTTAAATCCCCAAGATTTAAAAACTATAAAAAGGACTCAAGGATGAGCTTCCCAACCCGAAGTGTACACCAGTAGAATTTTCCCTCCCAGAGCGGAAATAAACCTTTTGGATCTACCCCAGGAAAGATTGATAACCCGAAGAAAGAACCCTTGAAATGTTGGGGTTGTGGAGAACATCTACTGAGGGACTGCCCGCACCGACAACAGAACAGTTGGATAATTTACAACGTTCAAGAAGCTACCACCGTCAATGACGTGGCTAGGAGTGTGCCGCAAATTTATGCAGCCTTGGATAATAAACAAGGTGACCACCAAGCTTCAGTGGTGGAGATGGAAGGTATGATCACCAACCATCTAGTGTCTATTCTAATTGACCCTGGTTCAAATTTGAGTTATATAGCCCCTAAGGCTGTTGATAAGTGTAAATTACAGCCACATAAACACGCCAAGCCATGGTTGGTACAGTTATCCACTGGCACCAAAAGAAAGGTAGCGGAGGTCATACCAGCTTGCCAATTCACTATGGGTGAATTCCCCACCCAAGAAACCCTTGACATACTACCCCTAGGATCGTATGACCTGTTGATTGGTATGGACTGGCTAGCCACATATAAAGCCAGATTGGATTGTTACCATAAAACCTTAGAATGTGTAAGTGAATAAGGAAGAAGGATAACCCTTCAAGGGATCCAAAAACCTGTCTCGGTGAGGCGAATATCAGCCCTTCAAATGAGAAAGTATTGCAGAAAGGGATGTCCACTATATGCGATACAGGTGTTGGAATCAGTTGAAGATGACAAACCAAGCCTCAAAGACCACCCCACACTAAGAGAATACAGAGATGTATTTCCGGAAGAGGTATAGGGTCTACCTCTGAGAAGGGACATTGACTTCTTGATAGAACTTGCACCAGGAGTGATGCTAGTGTCTAGGACACCCTACAGGATGAGCACACCCGAGCTAGTTGAGCTTAAATTACAACTAAAATAAATGATGGAAAAAGGCTATATCTGGCCCAGCGTGTCTCCATGGGGAGCACCAGTCATGTTTGTGAAAAAGAAAGATGGTACCCTCCGACTGTGCATAGATTATAGACAACTCGATAAGGTAACCATAAAGAACAAGTACCACTTACCCCGGATTGGTGACTTGTTCGATCAATTGGGAGGTGCTTCCATCTTCTCAAAGATTGACTTGAGATCTGGATACCATCAAGTCCAAATCAAGGGTGAAAACAACCACAAAAATGCCTTCAGGATGAGATATGGTCACTACGAGTTTGTGGTAGTACCATTTGGATTAACCAATGCCCCTACCACTTTTATGTGCATGATGAACAGTGTGCTTAGCAAATCCCTAGACAAATTTGTACTAGTTTTTATTGATGATATATTAATTTACTCCAAGAATAGAGAGGAACATGAGGAACATCTTAGACTTGTGCTTCAAGTGCTAAGAGAACATCATCTCTATGCCAAATTTAGCAAGTGCGACTTTTTCCAGAAACAAATACATTACTTGGGCCATGTCATATCTGAAGAGGGAGTAGCAGTAGACCCTGACAAGATCAAGTCTATCATGGAATGGCCTACCCCAAAGGACGTTTCAGATATCAGATCCTTTATGGGCTTAGTAGGATACTATAGGAGGTTTATAAAAGGATTCTCCAAGATTGGTTGTCCAAACACCGCCCTCCAGAAGAAGAGAGTTATATTCACGTGGACACAAGAATGTGAAAAAAGATTTCAATCCCTAAAACATCCATTGACCCACGCATCTGTGTTGAAGATCGTTGATCCCGAAGCTGACTTCCTCGTGTGCACAGATGCCTGCAAGGAAGGGCTTGTAGGAGTCCTTATGCATGGAGGAAGTGTAGTCTGCTATGAATCCCGAAAAATGAATGAACACGAAGTCAACTATGTGACCCATGATCTAGAGCTGGCCGCCATAGTGCACGCCTTAAAAATGTGGAGGCATTACCTCCTGGGAAGGAAATTTGTACTTATGACAGACCACTATGGATTGCGATATTTGTTTGACCAACCAAAGCTCAATGCCAGACAAGCTAGGTGGATGGCCCTCCTTAGCGAGTTTGATTTTGAAATCAAACATGTTAAAGGAAAGGAAAATAAGGTGGTTGATGCCCTTAGTAGAAGTATGAAAACAATTCACCTGGCAGCAGTGAGCACCTACGAGACGAATGTCAAAGAAAGAGTCAGGAATGCACAAGAAACAGACACATTCTTCCAAACCGTGACCTCGTACCTGGAGCAAGAACCCACAGGGATAAAGTATGGCTACCAGATGATAGATGGAGCTCTACTAACTTACAGAAACAGATTGTATATTCCAGATTGTGACGACTTGAAGAGGTTCATAATGGATGAACTACATAAAAGACCATATATTGGTCACCCGGGATATCAGAAGATGATCACAGCCACTAGGAAACAATTCTATTGGTCTGGGTTAAAGAAAGACATAGCTAACTATTTAGTTAAGTGCCTAGAATGCCAACAGGTTAAAGCAAAACACCGGCACCCAGCAGGATTATTACAACCTCGACCAAGCAGAATGACGCCATCATGGTGGTGGTGGATAAATTGAGCAAGTCTGTCCATTTTATCCCCATCAAATCGACTTGCAAGGAAATAGATATCGCCAGCATATTCATGAAGGAGATATTCAGACTACATGGTATGCCTAAAAAGATCGTGTCTGACAGAGACACGAAATTTACTTCCAACTTTTGGAAATCCTTGATGGGTGGTCTAGAGACCAAATTATTGTTTAGCACAGCCTATCATCCTCAAACCAATGGACAGATGGAAAGAGTGAACCAAATATTAGAATACATGCTAAGAATGCATGTAATGCATCAACCTAAAAAGTGGGAAGATTACCTGCCACTGGTGGAATTTGCCTACAATAACGGCTACCAAGAATCCCTGAAGATGAGTCCTTTCGAAGTCCTCTATATGGTAGATAGTACAACACTCAAGTCAGTTGGAGTAACCCAGTAAACAAAGTTACTATTGGACCTGACATGTTGAAAGAAATGGAACAACAAGTGATTCAGATAAAACAAAATCTAAAGGTCACTCAAAACAGACAGAAAAGTTACGCCGACCGAAAGAGAACTCCAAGAGAATTCAAGACGGGAGACCACGTATATCTCAGAGTTAGGCCCAGGAAGAGTTCCCTGAGGATGGGAGCTTGTGCAAAGTTGGCACCTAGGTATTGCGGACCCTTTGAAGTTCTAGATAGAGTGGGACCTGTAGCCTATAGGCTAGCACTTCCTCCCACAGTAAAAGCACATAATGTTTTCCATGTTTCATTATTGAAGAAATATGTACACGATTCTAATCATATAATTGACTGGTCTGTGATCCAGGTGGAACCAGAGGGAGAAACTCAATGCATACTGGACAGAAAGGAAACCCAACTCAGGAACCGAACCATTGCACAGGTCAAGGTGCAGTGGAAACATTTTGGCCCAGATGAGGCCACATGGGAAATGGAAGATGCCATGAAATAGGCATGTCTGGTTTTGTTTACTTCTGTACATACACGTCATATTAATAGATAAAACATCGAGGACGATGTTCCTTTAAGGGGGAGGGAATTGTAAGTTTCCCCCAGTCTGTAAAAATAATTATATTGGCCAAGAACTATGGCAAACTCAAAGATGTGAATGTTTGATTTGATGGACCTTTGTATAAAAGGTCGATGAATGTAAATTATGTTATGAATATGTGTTGCACGATTGTTGGGGAGGGGATGTGCTAAAAGAGACCACGATAGCTAATGAGAGGTGGTGGAAGGGACCTGGAATGGTTGCGTTAACTTCCACCGAACCAATACCGTACTGGTTTTTACTTGCTCAAAGACCAAAGCAACTCTCTAACCCTGGAATGAATTACCCGCCAGGATGGTAGGTGGGGAGGCTCCTCAAGAGTTAATGAGGGGATGGGGGCAAACCGCCCATCCGTAGAAGCTCTCAGACCTGACCACAGACGGGGGAATTCACGCCACACACAATCTTGCAGAAAAAGGCAAGAAAGGAAGCGTGGGGGACAGAGAAGAGAACACGCGCGACAGGGATCGCGGAAGAAAAACCGGAGGAACTCTAGAAATACAGGGGAGTTTTGAGCAGAGGAGAAGGAGAGTAACCTTCATCCTTGACTTCCATTGAGCAGAAAGTAGGACACTGAATCTTAAAGCATCGTGGTCTGGCTCGGGGGTGGCTAGTGGTAAATCCGTCTGGAGTCACTAAGCCTACAGTTGGGTGGAAACAAGCACCCCTCTCAGCAGTCGCGTCACACCTGGTGTTTCTGATAAGTGTTTATATCTTGTATCTTGAATTGAATATCTTGGACGCATGCTCATGTTTATACGCTCATAAATGGTTTCTATATAGAAGTGTTTGCCTTGTGTTTTGATCGAAAATAATGGATGCATGCTTATACTTATATGACCATAATCGGTTTATGTATAGAATGAATAAGTTTAGAATATGAGTATGTTCCCTTGAGATTTGTTCCATCTACTTGACTCACGCTATGTCCTAGATTGATTTCCCAAAGGTACCTCCTCCCAGGAAGCTTCCTTGCATCCCAGAGTCGGAGTGAGTTCCTTGAAAACACTACCGTTATAGTAAACCCACGAGTTTACTTTACCCCTGTCACAGAGTTCATAGCTCAGCGAATTGGGAAGGACTTTCAGTCAGGTCACCAAGCCTAGGGATAATTACCCCAGAACCCTCTGAAGGATCATGTGATCTGAGTCTGGAAACCTTGTACAAGAAAGAGTAGTTCTCTCAGGTTTCGACATTTCGGCACCTGGGAAACCAAAGGGCAAGACCCCTCATTTTCGCCAGTCACGAAATCCTGGTCTACGAAACCCCGAATCGGTTTAGCGTGAATAGGTTTCGGTGTTTCGGCACCCGGGAGACCAAAGGGCAAGACCCCTCATTTTCGCCAGTCCCGAAATCCCGGTCTATGAAACCTCGAATCGGTTTAGCGTGAATAGGTTTCGGCGTTTCGGCACTCGGGAGACCAAAGGGCAAGACCCCTCGTTTTCGCCAGTCGCGAAATCTCGGTATACGAAACCCCGAATCGGTTTAGCATGAATAGGTTTCGGCATTTCGGCACCCGGGAAACCAAAGGGCAAGACCCCTCATTTTCGCCAATCACGAAATCCCGATATACGAAACCCCGAATCGGTTTAGCGTGAATAAGTTTCGATGTTTCGGCACCAGGGAAACCAAAGGGCAAGACCCCTCGTTTTCGCAAGTCACAAAATCCCGGTACACGAAACCCCGACACGCTCTGTGGATGAGCCCCAGGTCACCGGACAGGGTCTTGTGGTAGGAAGGAGAAGTCCCAAAAGAATCTGGACCGTCCATTTGTAGGGACGCGTGGTGAAGATCTAAAGCCATCAGGGTTCTGGAGATCGGGGAAATAGGAGTGAAGACCCCGCCAAAATCCCGAAAGATAGAATGCCGAGATTTAATCTGGGCCGTTGATCAAGTCGACGATGGACCGTAGATCCGGATGATATCGGGCTTTCGGGTTTTAGGGATTGAAGGAACAAGGGTTCCTTGCAACAGGAATCTCGAAATCCAAGTTCTGATAGCGCCATTTGGTGTTAGCATGTGTTCACTAAGGTGGTCGCATGGAGTAGGAAAAAGGGGAGCTAAGGAGCCCATTAACCCCATTTCGGGTTTCGACACTTTAAGGGGACAGGGAGCCGAGGAGAGCTCGCACACAGAAATCCCGAAATCCGAAAGCTGGAAGCGCCTTTTTGGTAAGGCCTGTGGTCATAGCCAGTGATCACATGGACGAGGATAAGGGAAGGGATGGTCTACGCTAGGCCCCATAGAAATTCGGGGATTCTATCCCTCGAAGAAAAGACGAAAAAGACAAAAAAATCTAGGTTGTCGTAGTGGGTATGTGACAATTGCCACCATGTAACCCCACCTAAACCCCCTTTACCCTTGCTTGTGTTTGTTTGGGTTTTTTTTGTTTTTGTCTTAAGGGTTAATGTAAAATATTAATTAAAATGTTTTAATTATAACATGTTTAAATTAATATTTATATTAATTTAAATATGTTATTTTTAATAGTTATTTTAATTATTATTACCCTTAATTTACCATAGCCTAAAAGTATAAATAGAGGCTTACCCCCCCTACCTTTAAATATATTCTATTGTGCTATTATGCTATCCTCCAAAAAGGTGAGTGGATCTCCTCTAGTGTGTTATGGCCCTCTTCTGCAACAGTGGCTGAGTAGTGTAACAGTACAATACTCCAAGTTTTTCGGCCTCCTGATCTTTACAGCTTGTGTGCCTCTTGTGTGGAATGTGTCAAGGGTTGTTGCAGGGTTGTTTTGATGTTGTTGTGACCTGTGTGAAGTTGTCGTCACCTCTCTCTAACACAAATATGTTTCCTTCCTTGAGTCGTAGCCTCCCTAGTGTAGATCTGGTCCTACACATTGGGCCATGACCTCTCAAGCACAGATCTAACCCCTATCGTGGTCTCTCAAGCTTTGATCTGTTCCTATTCTTTGAGTTACAGCCATTTTGTATATGAGGGTTTGGGCCATTGGAATTTCTATGTGTGTAAGGGTTTTATTACATAAATTTTTGTGTGGTGGTTTTAAGTGATTTCTCCTCCTGGTGGCAAGAAAGTTTATTCATCTCTTGGCAAGAGATCTAACCTATATGGTAGATCAATGATCCTGAATTTTCTCTGAGAATAACTACAAGTGGCTTTACATCTCTTGTGTGTGGCATGGACTTCTACAGAGGTAAGACTACAAGGTAAGCTACCTATTCAATTTACCTTTATCAAATCTGAATATTGTTCTTAGTTTTGATCTATACAGATCTATATCAGCATTGAATGTTTTAGGTTACTTATTAAGATCTGAATATTGTTTTGAGTTTCTTTTAGATCTATATCAGCATTGAATGTTATAGGTTGCTTATTCAGATCTGGATATTGTTTCGAGTTTTGATCTGTATAGATCTATATCAGCATTATAGTTTAGATCTAGATACTGATCTACATCTTCTTCAGTTTAGATCAGAAAGAATGTTTTGTTGATTAATCTAGATCTACTTCTTATCTTTTTGATCTCAGTTAAATACAACTATGCTAGCTTAGACCTGTTTGGATATGCACACTCAGAAATTATTGTTTCTTTGTTCAGTTTTAAGCAGTGTTGTTTTTGTTTACTATTCTGAATATGAGACTTAGTTGTTATTCTAACTGAAAATTTAAAAAGACTTTATTGTTCTTCGTTACTTCTCTATTTCTAACAGCTTTGATTGTATCAAATCATACAAGATATGGTATAATTATTTATGGTAATATCAGGCTAGACAAATCATTTATGGACAATATGAATCATGTCGACATTGAACCTTCAAAGTACATTCCCTTAGAAATGTGTAGAAGGTGGAGTAGAGAAGAGCCATGTCATGGGATGGAGGAATGGGTTAGAACATTGAAGTTTGAGTCTTCCCTTTGCATTTTCCTTTGAATATATATATATATATATATATATATATATAAGCCCACAATCCCCAAGGTTTAGTTCAATTGATTGAACCATTCACTTAAGGCATGTTGTCGATGAGGAGGCCATAAGTCACAATTTAAATCCAATCGAGTCCCTTCGGGTTACCAACCATTGTTGTGGTTAGCAGTTGAATCGCCCTCCATCTTGATGTTCGAGGGAAAAGGGATCCCGTGAAATTTTCATTTGAGACCTTTTATCTTACTACCTCATTCATTAGGTAAATAAAAAGAGATACATAAGCCCTCTTACCTTTTAGAGGAGCACTTGGCATGTAATATGTTTTGAAACCCGAAGTTCACGTCCCATTTTTACTACAATTAAACTACATTTAGAGTTCAATCTTATATTTCTTCTTTCCTCATCTTTCATTTTTTAATGTTGTTGCTTTCAAACATAACTTTTTCCTATCTTTTTTTTTCTTCACAAGATACTTTTGACTATATTTGATTATTCATAAATATTAAAGATTAATATTAAATCATATAGTCATAAAAAACTTCAATGGTTGCTCAAGTAAGATGACAATATTCTCCACTAAAGTTCAATTCCAAATGATATCTTTTGTCCCTTCCTACTCCTACAAATTCATATAAGAGAGAATAAGTATCAAAGTGCAATGTGATATATTTTGTTCTTCCTACAATCTTATATAGGAGAAGATAAATATCATTAAACTGGTATGTCTGACATGTGGTACTTATAGGGTGCCACTTATTACAAAATTCATATAAGAGAGAATAAGTATCAAAATGCAATGTGATATATTTTGTTCTTTCTACAATCTTATATAGGAGAAGATAAATATTGGTATATCTGACATGTGGTACTTATAAGGTGCCACTTATTAGTGTACAGTGAGATATATTTTGTCTATCCCTTACCCCACAATTTCTGACATGTGATACTTATTTCTACAATTTGACACCTGGTACTTATAGTTATCCCTTATCAGTGTACAATGGGATATATTTTGTCTATCCCTACAATTTTTGTATAACAGAAGATCTAACATATGGTGCTTGCAGGTTGATATTTCTCTATGTACACTGTTATATTGGCAGTAGTCTAAACGTTCTATCTTTTGGGGGTTTTTTGGCCACTTTTTCCGTTTGATTTTGCCTGAAATCCGGTGATGAATGGTTGGATCTGCAGTTTTGAGTGGTTAAGTTTGTATAATCCGAGTGCCCCAAGGGGTTTTCAGTACACTGAATCCATTTATGCATTCAGAAAGACAATTTAAACAACAGAAAATAGAGATTTTGTCTAAATTTACATCACCGAATTCTTGCCAATCCCTGCCAAAAATCCCAAAAGATAGAACATTTAGCCAACACCGCTATATTGTCTCTTCTTGAAATTTTTATCTAGAAAAAAATAAATATCATTTAAATGCTAAATCTAAAATGTAACATATGTAATGTGCTACTTATCAATGTACAATGCAATATATTTTTGTATGTTCCTCCCATTTTTACAATGCAATATATTTTTGTCTGTTTCTCCAATTTTTATATAAAAAATTAAATATCATCACACTAGTATATTTAGCATGTAGTGATTTTATTTTCGTCTGTTTCTCCAATTTTTATATAAAAAATTAAATCTCATCACACTAGTATATTTAGCCTGTAGTGATTTTAAGGTGTCACTTGTCAATGTACAGTGTATGATCGAACAATTATATTCTAAGTAAATTAATTTTGTAACACCTGACATTTCCATGGTGATACCCCAATTTTCTGCCACCCTACGGACTAAATCCCCACTCAAAGATCAAACATCAGTGAGGTAAGTTACATTCCATTTTCTTTGGCATATGCGCCACTGGGGTCTTGACAATTTCGAACATAAACATGCCATTCCAAAATTTGATTGCAGACTATAAATAAAAGGATCTTTCTTTGAAAGTTCTGTTACATCTGAATGAGTAACAGCTATTTGCTGGGGATCTTTGTTTGAAAGTTCTTCTGTTACATCTGAATGAGTAACAGCTATTTGATGGAGGTATTAAAATAGGGAATAAAATCTTTAAAAAGGAGACACACTACATTTTCTACACACTGCACACAAATTAACTTGTGATTTATACCAATAAGATAAAGCTGTTTTTTTTCATGTCAATGTGATTCGAAACATTGAATAGAAATAGATGCCAGGTTTCCAGGGCATCTATTTGCTGAACATGCCCTGAATTTGCACCTGATTCATCCTTTCTGATATATTAGTTTGTTGAATATGCCTGGAATTTATCTGGTGCGTTTGAGTAAGGAGAAAAAGAGAGACAAAATCTTCTGCACACTACACTTGAATTAGCTTGTAATTAGAACAATGTTTGTACCCAAAAAGAGCCAAAACTTCACTAATAAGCTCTCTTTTTGTCAGATGAACTTCCAACAATTTTTTTTTTATAGATTTTGTCAGATATGCTGCCAACAGTAAGTACTGTTATATGGTTTACAACTTACCTCTCTCCTGCAATGTTGGAGAACACCCCTCTTCCACAGTTCTTGGAAGAGAGAGAGAAAGTGATGTAGCAGTGTGACTCGTTGTTGCAGTGTCCAAGAAGTAGAGGGTGAAGATCATGATACAACAGCAGAGAAACATAGGAATGGGGCCAAACGTCCAGAGAAAGAGAGGAAAGGAGAAGTAAAAGGCTCTAAGCCCCAACGACCAAAAATAGCTTGCCCTATTCAACGATCGGCTCACATAGCACTGTGAATGCCCTACCCCGGGCTTGCCAGGGGGCACAGTTATGAGAAAACTGACATGGCTGTAATACCTAATGGATTGAACATTGAACAAAAATGCTATCAGAAAACAGACAAGAATGGCGAAGTACTTGACAGAAGACCCCGTTCTGCTGTTATCTCCGTATAAGATAGCAGCGCCCGCCCCCCCCGATCCAGAGCTGCTGACCAGTATGCCGATGAGGGAACTGAGAGTGATGGCCGTGGATGCAAGAAGAGTAGAGGCCATTATGTTGTTCCGCAGGGTTTGAACTGCCAGCACACCGTTCTTTATTCCATCCTGAAAAACAAACAAAATCAAAAACCAACTACATAGTCTCTGCAATATCAATCCAATCCACTGGGGAGGGAATCTGAGTGAATGACTTACCTCCATGATGGCATCAACCCAGATTTCTCTGTTGAGGGCATTGAGTCCGACCACAGTGGTGGTGGGATGGCGTATTATTCTGTACAGTAGCCATGCATGGTAGCTGCTCAACAAGAGAAGGCCTGCAGGAACCATAGTGAAATCCAGATACTGCTTTTCGAAACCCATTTTCTGACTTAGAAAGAAAGATGGAGATGGTTCAAACTTCAATCAACCCCAGAAGCTCCTGCAGGAAATTATGGCTGAGCGGGATTTTGGAAATCTGAACGCCAAAGAAACAGTTAAATGGACCAGTTGTGGTAAGAGTTCAATTAGAGCAAGATAAAGCCAGCCCAGCATTTCACGGCTCACGGGAAAAGCCCCGCCATTGACGCCGACATCGTGGTTAAAAGTTGGGGGAATCAGCGGGGCCTGTCCAATTGGACACACATTTTGCTTGGTGGGTACTCAAGCGCCTTTGACTCTAAGCTTTCTATTTAATTTGCAGCCCAGTAGCTCTTGACTGATGTGGATTTTAGGTCGATGCAATTGCTTACAGCATTCGGCAGATCTCTCTGTATCTCTACAGTTATCCTCCGTGAAAGGAACGGTATCGGCTGTGCGTGTGTGGGATGAATTTCTTTTATTATGGTGGTTGTTTGTTGTTTCACAACTTTGAATTGCATTGCTTTAACAGTGAGTTTGATGTGATTGAATCGTCAATTTAAACACTCACCTTGCCATAAACGAAATCCCATCCCCTCTTTTCTAAAAGTTCACGGATGTCAACCGAAATTTCAATTTAGAAATTTTACTTTTTAAAAGGTGTTTTTTTTTTTCCCACGGAAAAATTCATAATTTCATTATATTAACAAAATTACATACACAGATATGTATTAGATATTTTGACATAGCTATGAACATATTCTCTAGCAAAAAGGGTTTATCCCCCAAAAAATATCGGCATCAATGAGACATAATCCCATAATTGATACTAGTTCACAAAAAATAATATCCAACTGAAAAGACTTCTATGGTTTGAGTCCCCAGTAAGGTGTACTATGTCAATATTACATTACGATCTGTGATCCAGTCAAAATATAGAAGTTTCCTCCCCAACGGAGTAGTTATCCAGCCTCAAATATCTTGTCGAACATGAAATGGTCTATGATAGAATCCTCGATTGCCTTCAGATGTGTGTTCTGCAACATACCATTGGCCATAGTCTAGCTGTGTGGCTTCTTTTGAAAGCCTGCCCACCAATTAGTTCATTTCCCTATATATATGAGAAAATGAGATGAAGTCAAATAAACTTTTAATACGAATTACATCCTCTAACAGCGGAAGCAAACGTGAGACTTGACATCTATGTTTTCCGATGGTCCAATTGATAATCACTAAGGAGTCACCAAATACTTGAAGAGTTCTGCAGCCCTGCTCTACAGCAAATAGTAGGAGGAGTTTTAAAGCCAAAAGTTCAGAGTAGTTGTTTGTGCCAATTCCCAATCTTGCTTTGAGGGTAAAGTAATGTGAGTGAGTGAAATAAAGACAACCTCCCCCTCCGCACTTTGACTGATCAGACGAGGAAGTGTGGTCAAAATATCCCCATGGGATACTAAAATCAAGAGCCACCTCTCTAAAGTCCCTGGGGTGAACCACCGTATCCCCGCCCGACCCTGAAAATGATTTAAAAATCCCGATGCAACTAACTGTCACACTTTCAACTGAGAAGTGCTTATCCTGAAAGATTTGACCATTCCGGGTGATCCAAATCCTCCAGGCCGAGATAAAGGGGAAGGACTGATAATCCTCTGGGCCCCGTTCCCACAACCAGACCTTAAGGGCTAATTCGAAGGATATCCCCTGCCAGTTCCAGAGAGAGGGCAGCAATACCCTGGCAAAAGCCCAAACCTCTTTGACACTATAAAAAAAGGTGATGCATGGTTTCTAAATGAGTTTTACAAAGAGTACAATGACCCGACCTGGAGAAAAGACATCTTTGTAGGTTGTCCCAGGTACGCAGTTTGTTTGTCAAGATCAACCAAACCAACAATTTCCCCTTCGTCGGACAAATCTGTTTCCAAATTTTTCTCCACCACCATAGGGGGTCCCGTTGATGTAGGTCCACACACAGCTTTATATAGCCAGAATGTGGAGTGTATTCTCTGTCTCCGACACCATCCCAGAGCAATTCATTGTCCCTATCAACCAAGTGAATGGAAGCATCCCAGAGAGCCTGAGTGTATTTATTCCAATGTATCAAATCCACCTCTGGTAGTCCAAGCCTGTACCACGATAGCCATCCTTGATGCCACATATCATATTGTAAAGGATCCCCAACTTGAGCGAGATGATAGTAGCCAGCCAGCGCCAACCTAATCCGAGTCCCTTCAGGCAGAATATGGCCCAACTGACACCCAGGCCACGGATCTAATCTAAGGTGAACCAATCGCCCAGAGCCCACTCTCCACACCAGGACGTTTCCCACAAGATCAAAGGCCTTAATCAACGCCTTCCAAATAATAGAAGCCCCTTGTTGTTCCAAAGTTTGTGTTTTAAGGCTGTAAAACACACCGTCTAGGCATCCAAAATGATAATACTTTTAAAACAAAGAACCAAAGAAAATCAGATCAGAGTCGGTTCCTCAACTGTCTCTGTCTTTCTTCTCTTTGTTCCTGGATGGTTATATCGCATTCAATTGCTGCCCACGATTGCTCTAACTCGGTTCTATTTGTTGCAGTTTGTAAGATAGTGTTAAATAGGTTCAATGCTATGCTGGTTTGATCTTGTAAACCGGGTTCTACGTTTGGTTGCCTCCCATTGGGGACTGTCATGGGTGATTAATTTTTATAYTTTTATGAAAGGATTTTTGATAAAATTGTTACTTCAGACTTTCAGGTCAGGAATAGATAAAACAACTTTAAAACTTAATGCAGAAATAAAGACACAAGTAAGGYCGTTTCTTGGTTCAATGACAATTATGAGATTGTAAAACAATGAAACATAACACAGAGAAATATAAGGCTTTAATCTAGAAAGAATCCTATATTTCAATAACAATAAAGAAAGGGACGAAGGTTTTCTAACAAAGAAAATATTAAGGAACAGAATGATTACAGGTCTTAAAATTATTGAAATAATTCCAGAGGAAAAACTGTAACACATTCAACATCCAAACCAACCTGATACTATAAACAATAATTGCATATAATCCAAATTGATTCACTTGCTAGAAATGCACAT
>JASDQU010108053.1:2818-24023 GCA_032191745.1 Picea mariana
AAATGATATTTTCTGAAAATGCTTTGTAATCTCACTGAGGCGGTCCTTCCAGCATTCCAATGCAGTCACCTATAGACGTCCCTTACCCTTCAACCATTCAATGATGATTTTTGAATCTCCCTGAACATGGATCTCCAGAATTGAAAGGAGATATGCTAGTGTGAGAAGGGCCCAAGCTCCCAAGAGCTCTGATTTTGTATTTGTTCCAGGCCCGCCGTTGAAGAACCACTTGTAACTTCTATGCTCATTGATCCTAACAATCCCTCCAGCTCCACAATTATGGCCCAAATAATGTGCATCCCCATCAAACCAACCAACAATGCCACCCACAACATTAGAATCGGGTGGGTTTCTACAGCAGGAAGCTTTCATTATTTTTTTACAATCCCCCATGGCGAAAATCGAAAGAAAAGCCACCTTCTGCAAATTGGGAATGCAATCTTCAAATATAACCAGATTCCTCTCCTTCCAGATAAACCAACAAATGAAAGTCGACAAGCCAGGGTAGGATAAGTTTTGTTCTTTCCAGAATTTAAAACACTCTGAAAGTGTATTTCTAGTCCACCTACCGAAGAGATTTAAGAATGATGTTACCTTTTTTCTAGACCGCCAGGGCAAAAGAACACTCCACAAACAAATGGTATGTTGTCTCCTTTCTCTCTTTACATAATTGAAAATAACTTGGTCCATAAGAACCTTTGCGTTCCAAAATATCCCAGGTGAGAATTTTATTCTCATCCATTAACCATGTAAAAAGATTAATTTTTAAAGGACAAACCCAAGACCAAATCGCTTTCCTCCATCCTCCAATCAAAAATCTCCATTTATTTTTTCCATGGCCTCATAAACGTTTTTAACAGATAATTGTCCCGACGCATCTCTGCCCTTCTAGATAAGCTCATCTAGCTTATCCAATAATTGGACACCAGAGTTAATGAGAGCACGTCGGAAAATTTGTCATTCTAAGGCAAGACACCCTTCTAAATCCAGATCATCACTTGAATTCCAATCAGTGCCAATCATCCCCAATCGGGGTTCACATTGAGCCTAGAATAAATAATATATGCCTTTCTTGTTTAGTGCTAAGATCATCTCTTCAGACAAAACAACCCCTTCCCCCAGTCCCAGTATGTGGTATTTTCCCAGCAGAATTGTATGACCAGTCCCCGGACTCCAAGCTATCCAGTGTAGGAGTATGTGTAAATATTTTAATAGATGTTTCCAGATATGAGACCCTTTAACCTCTACTAAAATTACCATGTGCATCCATCTAGCAATTGAAACATAGGGGGAGTATTTATCCTTTAATACTCGATGCCATCAACCCTCCTGCAATAGTGCTCTCTAGAGCGTGTTCGTCGCCATAGCTCTGCCAAAACTACCCAATTTTCTCAATCCCTAGCCTCCATGTTGTTTAGGAGGTGCAATAAGTTGCCAAGAAAACAAATGTATCTTCTTTTAATTACTTCCAGACCAAAGGAAACTAAAGATTAACTGTCGAATTCTATGGAGGATTAGAGAAGGCAGGTTTTCAAGTGCCAACCAATAGACTAGCTGGATTTCTAGAACATCCTTGATTAATATAAAGCGTCCCCCAATAGATAGCCACCTATTGCACTAGTGACTTATCTGAGATTCATACTTGGCAATAAGCCATTGCCACTCCTCATTTTTGTATCTGTCGATATTCAAATAATATCCAAGATACCTGAAACCAGTAGAAAGATCAATCAAATTATAATAAAAATTAGCCTTTAAAATCTCCAGTTCTTGCTGTCGCACATCGTGTTGTAGGAAAGAATTTTTCTTATCATTGATCTTAAGACCAGATGCACTACAGAATCTTCCAAAAACTCTTTTTATTTCCTGCCATTCAACAATAGATGTTTTTGTCATAATAAGGATATCATCGACAAATAGAAGATGGAGGATATTAATTAGCCTTGATACTTTTATGCCCATTAGTAAGCCTTCCTCTTGGCTTATTTTTAAGGCCAGACTCAAACCTTCCATAATTAAAATGAAAAGAAAGGGCGACAGTGGACACCCCTGTTGCAGTCCTCTTCCACTATTGAAAAATCTCGAAGGCTCACCATTAATTAAAATCACATAGGTTGTTGATGTGATACATCCCATAATCCACTTGGTCGTTGGTAGACCGAAACCAAATTGTAGCAAGACCAGCCTAAGAAAATCCCAGCTTACACAATCATAGGATTTCTTTAAATCTATCTTTAGGATTAAGGCTTGTAGCTTTTTTTCTTTGATATTGTGCATGCATTCCTACGTCATCCCGATGGCGTTGATAATTTGTATTCCTTTTAAGAAGCCAAATTGTTCCTCTCACAATTCACGTGACAAGATCGGTTTGATGTGCCTAGCAATAATTTTAGAGAATATCTTATAGAAAAGTTTGCACAGAGCTATCAGTTGAAACTCCTCAAAGGTAGCAGGACCATTAACCTTTGGGATAAGAGCAATAAATGTTGAGTTAATAGCTTTGTTTACCTCTCTAGTCAGGCGTGATTCCTCAACTGCATCCAACAAGTCTTTTGCAACAATATCATAAAAATGAAGATAGAATTCCATAGTCCACCCATCCGGGCCAGGACTTTTGTCTTTTGCGAAAACATTTAATACCTCTAATACCTCCTCCTTTGTAACAGGTTTCTCAATATGTATAACTTCCTCCTCATTTACCAACCTTAGATAAAATTTGACCGATGCTACCTGATCCACGGTCGTATTAATTCTCGATTCTTGATAGAAGGTACTGAAATATCTCCGTGCTTCAATCTTAATAGCATCATGTCCATAGTGTGCCTAGCCCAACTCAACTTTAATCTACCATAAATGGTTTTATTCCTCCTGTAGCTGGTGAAATGATGAAAATATTTACTATTCATGTCCCCGCTTTTAATCCACGTTGCCCTGCTCTTTTGGCGCCAACGCTCCTCCTCAGCCAGGAGCAACTTATTCCTTTCATTTTCAAGATCTTTCAACTATGATCTAATTTCATGACTTCGATCATTTTCCAAATATTGCTCAGAAAGGAGTGTGATCTCAACTTCTAAATTTTCAAAGTGTAAAAGTTCCCTTTTTTTCCTATCAGCCAACCAAATATTAACCCACGCTTTTAACAAAGAAAGCTTCCTAGTCAATATTATTTGTGCTCCAGCCTCCTCTGCTTCATGATGTGTACCCCAAACAACCCGAACTAAGTCACAGAAAGACTCCTCTTGCAAACACACTGGTTTAATTTAAAGGGATACGCTACATGCTTGTAACCATAATCTAATTGTAGTATCACAGGCGCATGATCAGAAACAAATGGGAGCTCCACCCATGATCTGTACCTAGCATCATCACATAATAGAGATTCTGATACAACGGCCCTATCTAATCTCTTATGTATCTCCTCCACCCCTCTCCTACCATTTTTCCATGTAGGCATTAGCACCACAGTCTTCACATCCACCAACTGGTTAAAAGTAAAAAGCTTTTTGAAAAAATCCGCCAATGGATTGGGTAAGGCCACCTCGCCCCACACTTCATCTGTGCTAATAGAAAATTTCAAATCCCCTGCAAGGATGAGATTATCCTGTGATCACAATACTTTAGCTTCCACTTGTTCCCAAAACTGCCTTCGCCCAGAGCACGACACATAAGAATTTAAAAAACTAATTCTTATTTTATTAGGAATGTGGATACCTGTCAATAAAATTCCACCAACACTTAGAAAAGGTTGTAACTCAAAAATATTAGGATTCCATGCCACCAGAAGTCCCCCCGACTTCTCAACAGAGCTAACAACACTAATCACCCAGCTTGGGCAAATAGAATACAAGAACTTCCTAGCCTTTTCCTCAGGGACTAATGTCTTTTGGAAAAAAATAATATTTGGTTTTGTGTTAGTAAGAAGTCTGTGTAAGGTTGGAAATTTTAGGGTGCCACCAACCCCTCTTATGTTCAAGGAGAGGAGGATCAATATTTTTCCCTTGCAAGGGATTTCATGCCTCTAAACGCCCCCAAATCATGAGTAGAAACCGGTAATTGTTCACCGATAGCAGATGCTAACCCTAACCTCTTGTGTGCACTACGAGTTTTAATAGGAGAGACCTCCATGCCTCAAACCTGATACCAAGCCAGTGTCTTCCCTTTGCTTTCTCCCTCAGCAGTCACATTATCGCCCGGAACACTGTCTAAATTCCCCTAGTAAGCTTCCATACCCCAATAGGTTTGTAGAGGTGTAGGGCTAATTGAATCTTTTAGTGTCAGGATCAAAGAGTCAATAATTGAATCCAGTAACTGAGCATTATCGGGTAAAGTAGAAATCTTAGAGGTAGAAGTATCCAAAACCCCCAAAGGTTGTAAAGTGGATACATCTGGAAAGGTAGGAGAAGGAATAACAAGAAGCATAGCCACATTATTCTTATCAGAATCTAAACTGGATTCGCCATTATCGGTAGAATTCTCAGAAGTGCTTGCGGTCTCAATAGTTGGTAAAGTAGTAGTAGGAAAGGACTTGTCCAGGAAGTCTCGCTCCCAAGATGAAATATTAAAATACAAGAATGGGAAATAAAATCTCAACTTACCGATAAAGGTTCCCGAGAGGAGTTCTTTTGTATCTTCAATAGACCATGAGGTAAAATCCCCCACCTCTTTTGTATCACCTTCACTCATGTACTGTTCTTTGGATTGAGATTCCAAAGATTCCTCTGATACTCCGGCTCCTTTCCAGTTGGGTAAATCATGGCATAGATGTCATATCCTTCTGCAGGAGTTGCAACGGAAAGGTAAACCTAGGTATTCAATTGCTGCACCATCACCTGACCGCGCCATTCCAGCTCAAGCGATTCCATGAGACCAGCGTGTAAATCCAGCTCGAATAGAACATGTGCCATACATTTATCAGTAGTGTGGAGACCCCTTTCATCAATCTTTAGGAAATGGTCGAGAAGGTTTCCAATAGCCATCAAGGCATTTTTGTTCCATAAGTTAAGTGGTAGACCTAGTAGAAGGACCCACACATGACAAAGGCTGAAATATTTTATAGCTGGTTCAAACCAAGTTCTCCACCTCTTGAGCATAATTCTACCACCCTCAAAATCCCAAAAGCCATTCAAAATGATCTCTGCGTCTTCTGGAATTTTGAAAACCAGACCAAACCACCCATAAGATAGAGTGAGGTATTCGGGTTCATACCCAATAATAGGTAACCAGGTCCGCTGCATTCACACTAAGAATGTGATACTTCTCCTAGACTTATAGGAAAACCTCCCAACCAACGTGTAGAGGGATAAATTGTAGGTTTCCTCCGAACCCACGTCCATGCCTATGACCAAACATCATCTCACCTTCTTGGGTTTCTAGACCTGTGCCACTTTTTTCTACAACGTTTCCTTCATGCGCAATGCCTCCCGTTGAGTGCAATCTTGTTTTGTACCTGTATCCACTCTATGGTGCACCTCCCTTTCGTGAAAACCAGCATTCTCACATTCAGGGCCACTCCCTTCCCCAGAAAACCTCACATGTATCTCTTTACCTAGTTTAGAACCTAGTGCAAGAGCGGGATGGTTCTGTAACTTAGACTCACCAGCTCCCAGAAAACTTAGCAAACTCCCAGGTAGCTCATGACCCAGACCAGAAGCAGATAGGTACTGTAGCTCAACCTCATCAAATCCTGGAACACTTAACAAAGCCACCTTTTGTGAGACATGTGAATGAGTAGGTGGAGACTTAGCTATAGGGTAACTGGCCTTCAATTTACAACTACGACTTGTAGAATTGCTTAGTGCATCTACAGTGCGGAAAAGACGTTCTCGATCCCATGTCTCCTCGTTTGCAGCACCCATGAAGTCGTTGACTTCATATGCCACTCGAAGAGACTATTCAGCGAATAGGGTGATCACCAACACAGGGATCAAGTCAGAGAAATGTGTGGAGCCTAACTCCGAGAACTCTGCCTAATAAAACATAGTAAAATCTAATAAATGTGCAATAAAACCCCAAGTTACTAACTAAAAAGGTGACACCTCTAAACTGTCGGCAAACATCCTCCATGAAAACAGGAGACCAGTTCTAAATATAGTAACTCTGCCATCTACCCTTGCAAAAAAAAATTGAACCATTACTAAATGTAGTATCCTGCCAAAAAAAACAATCTTCCAGTTCCTTATTTTAGTAATCCTCCATTAAAACCTTTAAATCAAAGTTCCCTCCTTTGCTAAGTATAGTAGTCTGCCCTATCTTCCAAGCCATCCCTCCTTCATCCCTAAGTTAACCTTCAATAACACCAAAAAATGTTAACTTAGTTGAACTCTTAGCATTCAATAGAATGTTCAGAGATGGCTCTCGATTCATACTTATTACTTATAGTCAATGATGATATGATGTTATATTTAGTAATGAATATCATCCTAATACAACGTATATATCATTGTATATAATATTGTATTGTATTGTTTTAAAATTTATGTTTAATTTTTCTCTTAAAAAATAACAATATATATAAGTATTAAGTTATAATGGGTCACAGGGAGAATTAGATGAAACATGTTCTACAGTACCAAAAATATTATTTCGAATTATCATGATGTGGGAATTGACCTATAACGTGTAGGATAAAAAGGGAAAGGATACAAATATTTATTAGAGGTGTATAATACTTCTCTGCAGTTTTGAAGGAGATATTTTATTTCTAACATTATACCTTTGCGGTTTTGAATGGGAATAATACTTCTTTGCAGTTTTTACCTTTTTTTACGAGAAGAATCTATGTATTTACTCTCGCTGATGTGAACCATAATACTTCTCTATGGTTCTAAGCTCTCTGTCTCTCGGTGAGGGGAACTTGATCTGAAATTGGATCCAGAAGCCTGGCAGGGCTTGAAAAATKCTCAAAAATGAAAGTGCTTAGAATGCAACAAAAATAGTGTCATTGCGTCCGTCTCGTTTTCCTGATTCCGGCGGTATATTTACTTTGTCAAACGGGCTCCGTATGGAGAAGATATCGCGTTTTGTCCGAAAAGCCAAACAGGTAAAAATAGGGGATGATTGTACAGTCCGTACAGTCCACGTGTCATGCTGACTGTGCATACCATATGGTCTGTATAGATGATGTGGCAATCCCAGAAGGTGACACGTGGCAGCTCCAAAAGGTGACACGTGTCAGGCAGATTTGGACGTACGAGCAGACAGCTAGACCAATCCAGAGGTGACATGTGTCACCACTGTAAGGGTGACATGTGGCACGGATGATGTTAGCAGCTGACATGGCAAGGTGACATGGCAGTACGACAGTCTGATGTGGCAGGGCCGTACGATCGTACGATGATGTGTCAGGTGGTGACATGGCAGATGCTGATTGGCATGCATGGTCGAATCAGGAAGAGACACGTGGCATTTTGTTGGTCAATGGTAAGGTGCCACGTGGCCCAGTCATGGGCTGCCACGTGGCACCCCTTTATTGGTTCATGGGTCGTTATGTAAAATTATTGGAGTCCATGGGGTTCGACCCCCGGACCTCCCCCACCGCATAGCTTTCACAAACTCCGACCGACCGATGGGTTACACATTATGCCTTGTAATATATGTGAGTTTAATTATATTTCAATTCAAATATTGTAACCGTTGGCAGGGGGTCGAGCCGGGGCTTAGCCCTGGCCCGCGGTCATTTGATTTCATATGTGACCATACCATATATGGTATAGCCCGACAGTTGGATTGGCATGGAGTTTATATTACATATCCTGTGGTTTTATGTTGCACGCCATATGCCCACAATCGGAGCGGGGAGTTAATGTGGTTGGCACGGTTGTAACCGTTTGGCCCCTTTTGCCTATACGCGTGGTCGTATGAACCCCTATGTGCCCAGGTGTTAGGCGGTTAGGGGCTGGCGCACCCTTAACCATCCTACGGTTTGCACCGTTGGCACGGTTGCGCCTGGTGCTAGGTTTTCATGCTATTTATTGCATGTGTGCCAGGTTCATTCAAGAGGGGTGCAATTTGTAGATGCAAAGACAACAAGCTTGAAGGGGAAGACTTCCAAGAGGCCTAACTTCTTTGTTTTTCGATCGATTGAGGTGCCAAAAGAGCCCAGATAGGGGTTTTTGAATGCTTTGAAGCCATAGGAGCAGTCAGAGCAGAGTTATACTGAAGGGAAACCAAGCCAAAGCCATTTTGATGCAGAGAATCTTTTGAGGAGGAGACGCTGTCGGACCATTTCTAGGAGCTCCGGACGTCCGTTTTACGTGTCGTTTTCTTTGTAGGGTTCTAGAGATTTGGAAGAACATGAACAGATCAGTATTGTAGCCATTTGGCATTGAAGCGATGTACTTTTGAGCTTTTGAACAGAAATAAAGAAGCCTCCCCCACAGAGACAAAGGCTCGGAGACATAGGCAAAGTTGTGTCGAACTCTGTTATCAATCTCTGTGTTATGGTTTGCTATCTATTATTTTATTTCAGATCTGCATACGTGTATATGGATGTTATAATTCCTCTTCTTTCCTCATTCTTTCACTAAGTTTTCTCAAATGGTTAATTAACGCATGCAAAATTAAAACTCAACCATAAGTCATTAAAAGATCCTACGGATCACTTAGAAGAGAAGAGTGATATTAGTAAAAGAGGTTTTGATTGTGAAGATATTCCTTGTGGGGTACTTGAATATTTACTATTGAAACAAATTATGAGTGAGCTTATAGAATAAGAGAACCGTTCAAAGAGATTTCCTTTGAAAATGATTTTCTTTCTAGAGAGGCATATCATTCTCTTATCTTTTCTACTTTTTATTCCTTGTACTCTGATCTTTTTGTTTGTCGTACTATCTATTAGCGCCGCCATTTTTTCTTTCCATTTAGAGTTGGTTTCGAGTCACATTATAACCCATGCACCCAAACATGTGAAGTCAAGTAGTAGCGCCATGAGGTTGAATTCGGAAAATGGCCAGTTGGCCCTTGGAAGTGGGAAAGAGTGTCAAAGTCAAAAATTGTATACGTGGTACAAGCATGTCTTTTCCCAGAAGGTCGAATCCCATTAAGAAGTCAGTGTCTACATTCCCAAGTCGAGTCAAGTGGTTAATAAAGGTTTATTCGGCAAGTGCAGAAGTTATTATCGGTTCATCATGAAGGATGAGAGAATGAAAAATTGTGGCGTTCATATTAGGCATGCTCAACAAGCCTTACCACCTGCATCCTGCACGTGGGGATTTTCCATGGAAAACTTGCAACTCGACTTGGGACATCTCGTCTCCATAAATTCACCATCCTTCACTATGATTTCTTTCTCCTGGTCGATTCATTATAGATCTCAGATGCTTGGTTTTCTCCACAGTCATAGAACCATCCCAGAACTCTATTCGTGATTCTCATTACCAATCCATCTCGCTCAGAGCCTTCCCTCCTATGCATTCGTTAAATTCACTAAGCGTAGGATACTCCTTGGTTACACCATGGATACCTCTCAAAGAGCGGGGAAGGGCATGCAAAGCAGTAGAACTAAAAGATCTGAGCCCCAAATTGATTGGGATTCATTCTCACTGGCAACAGGGATCCCCAGAGATGCGAAAGAAACTTTCCTCTTACCTACGGAGAGGGCCATAGCATATCGCGAGACAACCGAAGCAGAGAAATCCATACAGAAAGGGGAGATGGTAAGAGCCCCCTCCTCCCTAAAACAACTTCCTTGGAGCAGAGGCAAGCCGAGAAAGAACAAAGAGATCATGAAATATCAAGTTGCAGTAGAACCGCGCATCGGATTAATAGTTGAAGGACTACTCAAGCACACCATCCGACTAGAACCTGCTAGGAGATCGAGTCACAGAGGCGGGAATAGAGAAAAGAGAGAATATTTTGTGGGATAAAATGAGGATGCACCATCTTAGCAGCTGAAACAAGCAAAGCTTGCTATTGTCGAACTCTATCAAGAAAACAAGGAATTACGACGACAGCTAGCGACAAAGACCGCATAAGCGTCAGCTACACAGAGCCATGGTGGAAATGTGGTATGGTTGAAAAGGCATATCAGAGAGGCACATGAAATTATTTTCCAGCTTTGAGAAGTGCAAAGGTTAGCATAAGAAAGGCACACGGAACATCCCAGAGAGTGCAAAGCAGCCGAAAAGGAAATCTGTGTGGCTCTTATCAGCGCACAAAAAGAGAAAGTTTAAATGGGTGACATTTTATTCATGGCAGCTTTGAGTGGTACATGTCCTCTAAAGTATCCTATCATTTTGATAACATCCGCGAGAATCAAACAGTTGTTTACTACGCACAGTTCTCTAGCAAATGGACGCATAACAGAAGGCGGAGCCAATATTACAGAAAAAAAAACTTTAATAGATGTTTGTTCGCTAGGGTACCTAATCAAGAATACAACGACACATCATTCCCCCACATCAGACTCTGACCGACGATCAGACCCCATGGAGAACCTGAAAACAGTCGTTAGTGGACAGGTGTGATTATTGTCTATTTTTGGATGATACCATGTGAAGAGTCTCTGGCACATGTGGCACCTTCTTCCTAGTTTAGGTTTAGCAGTTAGAAAATAGGGTAGCCCAAGCAGCACCCTTGTTTTATGTATTTTATATTTTTGATGTAAGACAGGTTGGTTGGAAAATTGGGTAAACGACTTCTATTGTATGTAATCTGAGTTTTTGACTAGAATTTAATGCAAAGGTCCTGTGACTTGATGAAAAGATTCTAGTTGTGATAGTTGGATGTATTGTTTTTCTCTCTTTGTGTATGTGTTCCCTGTTATCTTTATTTCATATCTCGTATTGTTTATTTAAGAATGAATTTTCGAACCTGCGGATTCACTGCACATCGCCCCTTGTTCGCACCACTTAGACAAAACGTTTTTCCTCTAAAGCTAACTCTGAATTAGTCCACAACGGTGCTCCTAAGTTACTTCCTATAATTTCTCCCGCCACATTACGATTCTACACTGAAGACTATTGCTCTCCTAGCCTTATCCTCTCGAGTCCGGTCACCGAGTCATTTATCTCTGTCATTTCCTCAAATTGACTCCATAGCCCATGTTTTACTTCTTTGCGCCAATATAACCCGAACCCATTTTATCATCGGTGTTAAACTATCCATTGCCTTCAGAGTCATATCTTGCATGGAGACCGCGCCATTTCCGAGGGAGCCCTCTCCAGATCCGAAAGGCTAGATTCGGGTCTCAAAGTTGGTTGGAAAAGCTACCTTCGTCATCTGTTTATCAGCCAAATAGATTTACGGAGTGCTAACACTATCCATGATTCTCTCCTAATTCATTCTTCATGGCTAGACCTTAAAACAGTACAAGATATGTAAAATTCACATATAGAAGATAGAGAAGATGAGACATATTCCCATGAACTTAGTAGTTTTATGCCTTATCAACCTTTTACATGGGATGAAGGAATTGCTATAGAAAAAATACATCAGATTGTGTCTTCTTTTGATTCGATTTCATTTTTAATTAATGAAGAGTCTAGTTCTAGTAACCAACTTGTTGAGATTGATAGATTTGAAGGAAAAAAAGATATTAGTGCATGTCACCCATGAATTAATGATATATCTTCTAGAGTGGTAGGGAACTCCAAGTTCACATCATTTAGTCACAATAGGTCATCTCAATTTGTTGGTTATGTGAAATGTGAGCTCAAAGAGTCTGGCCAAAGCAATGAGGCACTTCAGTTCCGATCGATGGTTATGTCAGGTCCTCATTATTTTGTTTTCTCCTCTAGAATTAATGATAACATCAGCACTAAAACTCTTCCCCAAGGTATTAGTCATGATACTCTCATACATAGTCAAAGTACTAGTCAACTCACTACTTGGTTATCATTAATCAATTATTTATTAATGGATTTTGAGATCATTAACTCTTGAGCTTAATAACCTCCCAATGATTATCCTTTCCTATGGAATGAAATGCCAAGAAATTCAAAATAGGAATGCAAATCCATCCCTCTAATAACCTACTGTGTAAAATGAACCATTTACTCTCATACATGGTTCTCTGAAGGTATTCTGCTCTCTCATACCTCTCTTCCAACAATTCTATGATGGTATTTCTAAATTTTATAATAGAATTGAAGTTTGGTTGGAAGAATCGTTCTTATCTAAGTTTCCTTTGGACATCAATGCTCACATCAAGGATGATTTTAAGGATGGAAATTTATTTTAAAATGTAGAAACCTTGGCGAATATTACTAATCCTTCATATGACAACTATAAATGCTTGGCGATATTTTTGTAAAAATATTCAAATTTCTAAGGATTTAATATAATTTGTATAAAAGTTTGGCGATTTATAAGGTAAAATAATTTTATCCTATAGAATTTGGGTGAATCATTTTTAGAATAGAAAATCTTTTTTGGGGGGAAACCATGGAAAATTAGCCCATGACTGAAATTTAGCCCCTAAAATCATCCTTGGCTCACATCTTTTGCATGATGGATACATGGTTTTATGATTTAATTCTTCCTATTTTTTTGTCTATTAATACTCTAATCTTTGCTATTGAATTTTGATGTACATAAGGGTGCAGGTTTGGAGTTACATGCATGAATGCATTAGAATTTTGATTTTACCTAGTTCATTTTCAACTAAAGCAGTATAGGATAGAAGTATAATAAATTAGACTATTTTATTTTCCTTACCTAATTGTTTGATTTTTTGTTTTCAAATTCAGTTGTGAAGAAAGAGTAAAATTATATATTTTATGGGTGGAGATACTTTTGTTTTTTGATATGTTACTCAATAGATAAATCCCCCATAAATGATTTTTATAAAACATAGTTGTTTGATTATTTTTCCTTTATTAGATTACTTAGCATAATCTGATCTTTATTTTCTAGTTTCTAGATAGTTTTCTTTGACTTGTATTACTTTTAATAAAGAGATCTTTTAGTTAAATAGAAAAGGAATTTCATGAACATGATGGAAAGGAAAATGAAATTTGAAATTCTTGCATGTTGATGTTCCCTTTTGGAAAAGCTATAGCACAAGATCATTTTCACTACTTTTAATAAAGAGATCTTTTAGTTAAATAGAAAAGGAATTTCATGAACATGATGGAAAGGAAAATGAAATTTGAAATTCTTGCATGTTGATGTTCCCTTTTGGAAAAGCTATAACACAAGATCATTTTCACAAAAGGTTTGGAGGTTTGGAGTTATATAACTAGATGATTGCACTCCCATTGATCTTTTTCTTAACTTGTTTCCAGTCAGTTTAAAGATGGATTATTATAAATAGCAACAAAAGATATTTATTCCTATAGGATTGAATACATGCTTGGACAACACTGGAAATTATTCTTGAACTTTTCTACCTTGATTACCTTGAATTTTTTTTTCATGATATCAATCTTTGGAATTTGTCAATCATGTTGTTTAAATAATTTGACATTTGGATAAAAAACCATCCTTGATTATCTTTTTCATGTACATGGTTTCCGATATGTTCTTTGATACAATTTTAATGGAGATGTATTTCAAAGAAATTGCAATCATGATTAATCTAAATTTCCTCCACAAGTGTGATATTTTGATATTCTCTTCTTTCGTGGACACAACTATGATATTATCTTCTTGCCTCATCATATTGAATTATTGAAATCAACGAAAAAGAGAAATTGATATTTGAGTTGATGTAATTTCTAAAATTCAAAGTCTAGTATTTTCAAAGTTTTATTTGAAAAGTTCTTATTCATGGTAGGTCGAGATATTGATGAATATGTAATGACCCCTCAGCCGTTACGACTATAAGCAAAGCAAAGTGCAATTTTTTTTATTTTTTTTAGGCAAGAAGGCAATGACGACACAGTTAACCACACCCTGACGATGAACACAACGCTTGCAGATCATGCAACAGACACAACAAACCTACACGCTAGAACATCGAGCAACTGGGTGAAACATGTGTAAATCAAGAAGGAACGACTACCCGCTCGACACAAACACAATAACGCCTACAATCTAAAGGACAACATCCCCCATCCCGACACAATGACCTCAACAACTAGTAACTAGAACCTCTATGGTGCGCAACCAATGCATGAAGGCGTTACAACCCAAACGTCAATAAAAACTACCACGAACCATGCCCACAAAGGGTATCACAGACCCCAACCAAGTTATACTTCGCCTCTATCCCTTAGGGTGCGCAATGATCCCCTCAACTGGGATCATGTCATTGCCAAGTGATAGGTGCTATAAGAATCGTGGCGCAACAACATAACTGGACCCTCAACACAAGTTGAATTCAATGAACTAGGAGACTGAGATAACTGACAAGAAAGCGATGCCCACACACTCGAACAACAAGTCAACATGACACAAGATGACATCTCTCAAAATAAAATTACGCAGTTATCCGAAGAATGTTTGGTTCCTCCAAGGAAAAATGGTGAGGTGAAACAACTATGACCAACCACTATTTCAATTCGCCTCAAGGCACAAGGCGACGCCATTGCATCAACAACGATATGAACATGTTGCAATTGACACTATTTAGAGACAAGGCACCATCATGTACCTAGAACAGTCTTTATAAAGGTAAAAGCATTCAGTGATAGATAAAATATTAACACTATTTAAATTTTTCTATATCATTTAAAATAAATATCTCAACCCTTGAATTATCTGAACTATTATCATTAAAATTAAATAACCCAAGGAGATTTCCGGTGAACCAACTCTCCAATTTATTTAATGGTCAGGCCCCATCCCCTATCCCATCGATCTACAGGTGAATTTTCAACTCTAACAAAATATCATTAAACAACATAACGATATAAATCAATTAAAACACTATCTTTTAAACAACATAATTCAATTAATATAATTAAACAACATAATGACACAATTCAAATTAAACGCTATCTTTTAAACAACATAATTAAATTAATATCATTAAACAACATAATGATATAATTCAATTAATATCATTAAACAACATAATGATATAATTCAATTAAAATGTTGCCTTTTAAACCATATCGCTATCAATGCATCAGTATTTTACCATAATTTGTTGTCCATTGGACCTGAAACATAATATTTCACTATCTTTTACATGCATGACCTTACTGTCTGTTAACACATACGCTATTGAATACATTCACTGTGGTTGTCTAGTAAGATTAAGCAACACTATCTAGGATACAATTATATATCGGACCGAGTCGTTGTCATATGTTGATATTTATGAAATCGTTGCCCTGCTTAACAACAAAACAATTAAAATTGTTGGCTAGGTTAAGGGTAAATTCTGCCATTCAATCTCTGTCAACATCTATTAAGTTAGATGTCAACGGATACATGTTTTCACTGTTCTACATGTATTAAAAATCTGCCATATAAGCATTTAATAAACACCAGTAAGAATGCTCAAGTCAGCCACTACCAAGATAAAATGCTAACAATAGAGAATGTTGCCAATACAAAAACGCTACAATTATAATGTTGCCCATATAAAACGATGGGAAATTTAATTGGCTGGGTATGTCTAGTATTTAAAATCTATATAAAAGTTGGGGTTTAGATGATATGTTGTCATCAAATTTGTTAAAACAAACGCAGGCTAATGTATTGAAACGCGGTAAAAACGCTATATAACTCGCTGTAAATAAGGAATATATAAATCGCTATTACTCAAAATCTAGAGATTCGTCAAGGTATGACTATTTCATCACGGCTATGGACAACCTAAATTCGTTTTCAGTGAATATCAATCTTTGTTATAAGGCTATTAAAATAAAGTTTGTCCTTAGAGTACGTCAAGGCAGAGTTAGACAATTGATTCCGCAGAGGTAAGGTAACGCATATTTAATTAGGTAAAATCGCAAAGTGATATACAAACTATCGCAAGGTTTAACACATGATAATGTTGAGCCACAAGTGATAAATTGATAAGTACAAAAGACATCGCAGGGGTACCATTAATCGTTCTCCAAATATATTAGAAGTGCAGTCTAAAAAGGGTGTTATCGCAGCCAAAAATTAGTAAATCTCAACCATTACACAGGAAAACGAATACTACCATACACAGTGAAAACACCAAGAAAAGTTGTTGGATGAGGTGAATAAGTGGTGTAACAAATTTGCACTGACACTGCAGTGATATGGGGAGGACCGCATGGTAAAATTTTCCATAAAAAGTGATAACTTGCAGAGTAAATTCGCATGCCAGATGTGTTAAAAGGTAATGTAAAATCGCCTTCAAAATATATTAAAATGCCAAAGGAAAATCATAGTGGTATGTATTGAAACACAGTCCATAAATAATAAGAAATGTGGTCATTAAGATCGCAGAGAGTGAAGATGAATCAACACACCAAGGCATCCAAACATAAGAAGGCGCAAGACCATCAATGAACCAGGAACAATCGACAAGGGTAGACAACAGGGAAAAACTATCTTTCACTCATCATCCATGCACAGAAAAGTAGGTCATTAGAATCTATAGGTCGCTATGCACCGAAGTGACGATCGTCGATTCGACTCCTGGTCGATTGCTCAAACGTGGACTGATGGTATAGGGATGAGGACAAAGGATAAAGCTCAAACTCTTCCAATAATCAATAAAACAACATAACAGTCATAGCAATCAAGGATCGATGGCCAAGGAGATCAAGTCAATGTAGCGAGTGTAAAGTTATGATGAATTTAAGTTCTCGATTAAAAATGCTAAGTAAAACACTTTATTTTCACAATTAAAAGTACATAAATGAAAGCGCAAGTTCAATATTAATCTACCATTCAAAATAAATGCATGCATACCATAGCCCAAGGTGACAGCACCGAGTCATTGTCCCGCACGCTCCGTCCAGCTCCCGCTTGCATACCAATGTGACTTCACCAATACCTCCCAGCCAATGCTAGGGGTACTCTTCTTCCCCCTTAGCCCCTCGAGCCGCAAAGGGGCCACACACACTAAACCAGAGAAAAAATAGCTCCCAACTCACCTCACAAGGCCGAGCTACCACTCTTCACCGAGCTGGGTATCTGTTGGGCCCCAACAACTCCCCCTAATTTTTTACAAAATTTAAAGGCCCCCCATTAGAATATTGATAATTATAATCAGCTACAGAATCAACATTTTCAAATAGTTCCATACCTTGGCTTGCTTTGAGAAAAACTTAAGACATTCACTATAGTATGAGACATTCATTACAAGAGTATATGTCAAAAGTTAGAAACGAGCATAAAAATCTCAATTTGAACAAAAACGCTAATTTTTATCAAATGTTTACTTTCGTTTAAATTATGATTATGTGTTCTTTCTTTTTCTCATTAGCAAGTTTGACTATTTTGAATAATGTGTTCAATACTTCATCAAATAATATCTTGGTTGGTTTCTCATTTTCATGAAATCATTTGGTGATATTAATTAATTAAATTATTTTTTCATTTTGCATCTCATTTCAAAATAATAATAATAAAAGAATTATCTATCATTTGTTTGATTTTGTAAAAAACTAAAATTAATATTTTTTCTCCATTAACTTGAAGCTTCTAGATCATATTTGAAAGCAAATTTTAAACAATGTTTGTTTATAAGTTATAGTTAGTCTAAATTCATTTTTTATTTTTCTAGATTTTGTTTTATTCACAATTTTTAGGTTATTAATTTAGGTTTCTTTTTGTTTCATAGGTTTCTATTATCAAATATTTGATACGGATCTGATCATGGCTTGATTTTATTATCCAAATATGTTCAAGATGATTGATCCAAAAATAATTTTGGATTGCTACAAATAATTTTATGAGCAACAACAGATAAAATTTGGAAATGCGTCAAGATCAGACAGACAATTTTGCAAAACTTATTGGAGCCAAACCATGAGGAATTTGAAGAAATGGTCGAAAACCCAGAACCCAAATGGACCCATTTACCTTCCTCATAGAGATTTTCCCAAACAAATGTACGATTTGAGAGATATTGATGTATTTTTACGAGGAAAATTTCAGGTGGTGAAAATTAATAGTGACGCCCAGATTGTTCATTCATTGTATAAATATATGAGAAAGTTCAGAGCCAAAGAGATCCAAGAATTGGAGAGGAGTACTTTTATCCTTTTTCTTTTGTATATTATATCTTTTTTAAACTTTTTATTTCTTTTCAAATGGAGTAATGGATGGCTGGAATCTTTGGGACAATGGACGAGTATTGTCAAAGAAGAATATGGAATTCCAGGTTGCTTAATGGATTTTGTCCTGTGAGTAAAATGGTTTTATTTTCATTATAATATATTCATATTCTTTGATATTTCTGTTCAAGAGCTCAAAAATACATCACTGCAATGCCAAATGGCTACAAGACTGATCTGGTCATGTTCATCCAGATCTCTAGAACCCTACAAAGAAAACGGCACGCAAAACGGATGTCCGGAGCTCCCAGAAATGATCCAATAGCGTCTGCTCCTCAAAAGCTTCTCTGCATCAAAATGGATTTGGCTTGGCTTCTCTTCAGCATAAATCTGCTCTGAATGCTCTCTCATGGCCTCAAACAGGCCTGGTTTATATAGCTTTGAAGTTGGTTGCTCATCTCCAACTTCCTCCCAAAATTTAGGCTCCATAAATGCCCAATATCTCCCAAAAATGGAGAAAATCAATTAAAAATAGGCTGATTAACAATAAAAAAACCCACTTTTTTAACAAAAATTGGGCATTAAGCCCCCTTTGTCCGACGCACGCCCCCTTGGCAGGGTCACATGGCTTAATATGGCCAAGCGCTGGCCCCTGTTCTGCGCTGACACCTGGTTCTATTGGCGCAAACATAGGACCCTCGTGGCTAACTGTTATAACCGCACCCAACTGTTGGCTCCCGTCGGTCGGCTCCAGGTCAAATGGCAGGTGGATAGAACCGTGGCTAATGGTATATAACTTGTGCGCCCTTTTTGGTGGTCGGGCCCCGGTCCTATGGGATCTGCCCGGGATCCGAGGGCTAGTCCCAATCCACAACCTTCGCGCCGGTTAAACCCTCCGTCGTGTGGTTATATTGAATGGTCGCATGTGTTGGTGTCGAGGGCTGGGGCTAATCCCCAACCCTTTTTACCGCCAACTAAACCTTTATTCAAATTCAAATAATTAATATGCCGCATGGTTAACAAGAACCACCAGCCGGGCGGGCGGTTAGCCCAGCCCTGCCAGTCCGTTTCCCACCGGAGAGGTCGCGGGTTTGACCCCCTGTCCATGCCATATAATTTTTCATATAAAACCAACAACCAATCACGGGGTGCCATGTGGCAGCCCTTGACTGGGCCACATGGCACTTCTACAACCAACCAAACCATGACACATGTCAGTCACTGATTAGCCCACGTGCTTGCCACATCATCTGCCGTACTTCCATGTAACCTTGCCACGTCATATGATGACGTCATCTGTGCCACGTGTCACCCTTACAGTGGTGACACATGTCACCCCTTCATTGGTCCATCCGTACGCCAAATCGACCTACCACGCTCTGCCATGTGTCGTCACTCGAGGCTGCCACATGTCATCTGCTGGAGCTGCCATGTCACCTATACGGACCGTACGGTATGCACAGTCAGCATGACACGTGGACTGTACGGACTGTACAGTCATCCCTTTTTTTACTTGTTTGGCTTTTCGGACAGAACGTGATATCTTGCTCATATGGAGCCCATTTGAAGAAGTAAATATACCGTCGGAATCAGGAAGACGATATGGACGCAATGGCATAGGTTTCGTCGCATTCCGAGCACTTTCATTTTTGAGCATTTTTCAAGCCCTATCAGGCTTCTGGATCCAATTTCTGATCACACCTCCCCACTAAAAGACCTTTTGGTCCCCAAAAGGTTACTGACCAGTCAACAAGCTCGGGATAGGACACCCGGCTTGCTCTCTGTCTCTGAACTCTGTCTTGTGCACCTCTCTCATCAAGATCAACTGTAACACAATCATGAAATCTGACAGTATATTGTTAGCCATTTGAACCCTGTTACATCTTACTGAAGCTACTATCATCCATGTATAAAACATTACTAATGATAGCATCAAAAAGACGACTGCAAATGAACTGATATATTTTAGATATCTGCACGACATGAGCTTATCTTGAAGCAACTTATGATTGATTTTCCATTCAACAACCATGTCTTGTTCTTTCTTAAGATCAATTACTTCATTAGAAACAATTATTGGTTTGGTGCATGCTTGCACTGCCTTCGTTAATTGTTCCCTTGTTTGAAGTGTTTTATTTGCTTTAACATGATGAGCATGCACCACATAATCATGACCTGCTTTAGTGAATTGATATTGATTCTTTTCCCTGTAGAAGATTGTCTTACGATCATACAAGTACGGACTACCTAAGATCATTCCACATTCTCTTAATGACACAACATCACAAGTTACTTCGTCCACATACTTAGATAAAATTGCAAATTTGATTGTGCACTACTTTGTTATGTGCATCTGATGATGATTTATTACCCATTTAAGTGTGTAAGGCTTATGATGGGTTTGTGTTTTTAATCCCAATTGTTTAACCAATTCTTCTGAGATTAGATTAGATTGAGATCTACTGTCGATTAATGTGTCTATCTTAGTGTGTCGCATGATTACCCTTATATGAAACAACTTGTTTCTACAATCAATATCTTCACCATTTTTACCTGTCATACCAACCAATGAGATCTTTGACTCATCACCTGAATCTGATCCCAAGTCTATGGGTTTTGATGTCGTTGCCACTGTTTGTGTTCCCTTCTTTTCTTTGAACCATTTTGGCCTCTTCTCGGGATGCAACTGCCAACATTTGTCCTCATCATGTCCCTCTTTCTTGCAATGCTTGCAAGAGGGCTTTCCTTCCTTCCTTGTCACTGCATTTGTATTCTTGCCATTGCCATGCCTTTTCCTCTTGTCCTCTTTCCTCGAAGACAACGATTCCCCTAACACACCTGCTTTCCCTGCTTCAATATACGCATCTTGAATAGAAACCTCATCAAGGTTAGTGGGTCCAAACATGAAAACAATGTTTCTAATATGCGCAGGCAAACCTCCTATATATTTCATAAGAGTTTCTTGTGTTTGCAAAGGGATATCTAACATTAATGCCATTTTTCGAAAACCATCGGTGTATTCTTGCACTGTTTGTCCTTTTCTTAGTTTTAAATATTGCCATTCAATTAGTGCTTTTTCTTTATAACCCAAAGGATAGAATTGTTTCCTAAGTGCA